>JAADYC010000145.1:0-35220 GCA_023338135.1 Phytopythium kandeliae | reverse complement strand
CCAACCCGAGCTGCTTTTGAGCAGGCAAATAAAGTCCCGCGTTATCCATCGCTTGGGCGGTGCAACCCTCCGATCGATGAAGATGGAGCCATTTCACCACGTCAAGGTGACAGTTTTGGGCAGCACCGTCCATCGCGTTCGCTGTGCATCCCTCCGATCGGTTCGCGTGAAGAAACTTCACCACGTCGAGGTGACCATTGGAGGCAGCCATATCCATCGCAGAAGCGAGCGGTGGAAATTTAGTTCCTTCTTTGCAGCGCTTCGTGTCCGGATGTACCCATGTCACTATTTCTTAAAGTTCGCGTACTTCGTCACTTCTACTTGCGAGTTATATGGTAGTCACTTTGGCGAGGGAGCTCTAGCCTATTCCAGTCATTTTCGGTTGGCTGGCCGCTCAACGAGCGCGCAGAGCGGTCGTGACCGATCGACAAGCGAACGCCGCGCCGCCCGCAGAGCCGCTCGCGACCGCCTCGGCAGCATGGCGCAGCCGCTCACGCGGCGGCAGAACAGCCGCCTGCTGCAGTGCTTCCGCGCGGTCGGCATGATCGTGGACGACGTGCCGCTGCGCTGGTACGGCATGGGCACGGCGAGCTTCGCGACGGCCTCGCTCGGCAAGGCGTTCGCGGTTTACAAGTGCGACCGGCTCACGCCCGTGCTCGTGTCGCCGCAGCTGCCCAAGCGCATCTCGGCGCTCGAGGTGCAGCCCAAGAGGCAGCTGACGTTCACGGCCTGCGGCCGCCAAGTGCTCGTCTGGAAACGCGTCGAGCAGATTGCCGCGCTCTCGGGCCACCAAGGCGCCATCACGCAGGTCCGTGCCTCTCGCCTTGTCTGCGCCGAGGCTCGGCGGCTGCTGACGAGCGTGTGCGCTGCTCTTTCGCTCTGCCTGTCTCTGTGTCTGCCTTGCGCAGCTACTCGTGGTCGGCGACGTGCTCTTCTCGCTCGACGACGCGCGCACACTGATGATCTGGGACCTCGAGTGCGTCTCGCGCCATGCCTGGCGGCTCGCCCTCCCTCTACTGACGCTCTCTCTCTCTCTCTCTCTCTCTGTATGTGCATACATCGCTGCAGGGAGCTGTCGCTGCTCAACCAGATCGAATTCCCGCCGTCGTTCACGCCGACCGTGATGCTGCACCCGGCGACGTACCTGAACAAGCTACTGGTGGGCTCGGAGGAGGGCGAGCTGCAGCTGTGGAACGTGCGCAAGCTCAAGCTCGTGTACGCGTTCAAGGGCTGGCAGTCGCCGGTCGTGTCGCTGGAGCAGAGCCCCGCGGTGGACGTGGTCGGCGTCGGGCTCGGCGACGGACGCCTCGTGCTGCACCACCTGCAGCTGGACAAGCTCGTCATGGACTTCCAGCAGCAGGGCAGCAAGGTCACAGCCGTGGCGTTCCGCACAGACTCGAGCGCGCCGAGCCCGCTCGTGGCCACGGGCTCGGTCGCGGGCGACGTGGCCGTGTGGAACCTGCAGGAGAAGCGGCTCGAGTCGGTGATCGCCGGCGCGCACGACGGCGCAGTCGTGTCGCTCGTGTTCCTGCCGCACGAGCCGCTGCTGCTGACCTCGGGCACGGACAACGCCATCAAGATGTGGATCTTCGACGGGCTGGGCGGCGGCGGCGCGCGGCTGCTGCGCTCGCGCGAGGGCCACAAGGCGCCGCCCACGCGCATCCGCTACTACGGCAACACGACGCTGGCGACCATGGCCGACGGCGCGGACGGCACGGCCTGCCAGATCCTCTCGGCCGGCCAGGACCGCGCCTTCCGCGTGTTCCACACGGCGCGCGAGCAGCAGAGCGTCGAGCTGTCGCAGGGCCCGGTGCTCAAGCGCGCCAAGCGCATGCACGTGCGCGTCGAGGAGCTCAAGCTGCCGCCGATCGCGCAGTTCGCGGCCGCCGAGACGCGCGCGCGCGACTGGGCCAACGTCGTCACGTGCCACGAGAACGAGGTGGCCGCGTACGTCTGGCGCTTCGAGCGGCGCGCGATCGGCACCAAGGTGCTGCGCCAGTTCGACCCGCGCGAGCGCGTGCCGCTCGGCAGCGACGAGGACCTGCGCCGCCGCAGGACGCAGGCCACGAGCGTCGCCATCAGCTCGTGCGGCCACTTCGCGCTCGTCGGCAGCGTCGGCGGCGCCATCTACAAGTACAACATGCAGTCTGGCGAGCCGCGTGGGTCCTTCCCGACGGCGGCGACGCCGCGGCCCAAGCTCATCCGGTCGCTCACGCTCCCGGGGTCGGCGCCGCCGGCCGAGGCTGCGGACAACCTGCACGAGGCGCACGACGGAGCCGTGAGCGCCGTGGCCGTGGACGCGCTCAACCAGCTCGCGCTGTCGGCCGGCATCGACGGGCGCCTCAAGTTCTGGCACTTCCAGAGCCACGCGCTGGCGCACGAGCTGGACGTCGGCGCGCCGGTGAGCCAGATGGAGCTGCACCGCGACAGCAACTTGGTGTGCGTCGTGTGCGACGACCACGTGCTGCGCGTGCTGGACGTGGGCACGAGGAAGCTCGCGCGGCGCTTGGCCGGCCACTCGCACCGCGTCACGGACGTGGCCTGGAGCGGCGACGCGCGCTGGCTGTTCTCGGCCTCGGCCGACGCCTCGCTGCGCGTGTGGGACGTGCCGACGGGCAAGTGCGTCGACTGGGTCGAGTTCCGCAAGCCCGTGACGGGGCTCGCCGTGTCCCCCACGGGCGAGTTCCTCGCGACGACGCACGTGGGCAGCGTCGGCATCTTCCTCTGGGCCAACCGCGCCTTCTTCGCCGACGTGCTGCTCGACGCGGAGCCGCGCGCGCCGATCCGCATGGACATGCCCGTGCCGCTCAACGAGGCCGATAACGCCGACGAGCTCGGCTACGGCTCGGAGAAGAACCCGCTGCTGTCGGTCGACGGGCACGGCGAGAGCGGCGGCGAGCTCGGCGGCGAGCCGCCGCGGACCGAGCAGCAGCGGCAGGAGGCGGCCGAGGCCAGCGGCGCCGACGTGGAGCCGCTGGACGCGTCGCTCATCACGCTGTCGACGGCCCCGCGCGCGCTGTGGCAGTCGCTCTTCAACCTGGAGCTCATCAAGCAGCGCAACAAGCCGGTCGAGCCGCCCAAGGCGCCGGAGCAGGCGCCGTTCTTCCTGCAGACGGCGCGCAAGGACGACGTGCACCCGACGTTCGTGCCGGTGGCCAGCAAGCCGCAGCTCGGCAAGGACGCGGCGGCCAAGACGGAGGCGAAGGCAAAGGCGCCCGAGCAGCCCGAGGCCGCCGCAAAGGCCGACGGCGACGCAAAGGCCGACGGCGACGCCGACGAGAGCATGGAGGGCTGGGGCGTCGCCGACGACGACGAGGTCTGGGGCGACGACGCCGATGACGACGAGGGCCACACGGACGGCGAGGTCGGCACGCCGAGTGCCACGCCCGTGGCCAGCGGCTCGCGCATTGTCAAGACGGCGGGCATGTTCACGTCGCGCTGCAAGCTGGCGACGCTGCTGCTGGAGGCTGCCGGCGCACCAGAGCCGCTGGCGGCGCCGGCGGCGGTCGCTGGCGGCCCCGTGCGCTTCTCGCGGTTCCACGCGGTCGCGCGGCACCTGCAGTCGCTGTCGGCGGCGGCCGCGGACGTCGAGATGAGCACACTGTGCATGGGCGAGTTCGACGCCGAGGGCACGCACCTGCTCGGACTCTTCCTCGACTTTGTGCGCGAGGAGATGGCCACGCGCCGCGATTTCCAGGTGCTCCAGGCGTACCTGAACCGCTTCCTCAAGCTGCACGAGGCGCTGCTGGTCGCCGACGCCGCGCTGCTGGCGCGCGCCGAGGCGCTGGCGGCCGAGCAGCAGGCGCAGTGGGGCCGCCTGCAGCAGCTTCTGCACCACAACCTGTGCCTCGCGCAGTACTTTAGCCGGATCCAAATGTGAGCCCCCCGCGCGCGCAGGGCGGGCTTCAGGCAATGCATGCGCGTCACTTGGCTCTTGGCCACGCATCTCTTCATCGCCTTATACACACACAGACAGACAGACAGACGGACGGACGGACGGACGGCCTCGCGCTTCGTCTCTTCGCGGCGCCGCTGCGATCGCGAGCCGCAGTTGATAGACGCCAGCGAGCACGATCCAAGCGCGCGCGTGCGCGTGGCTATTCCTGCCGGCCGACCGACCGTTTCGCGCGAGCGTCCGCCTCGCGATAGGCTGGCGCGTCGCATCGGCAGCCTCCTTGGACGCATCGCAAGAGCCATGGACGAGGTGCTCGTGGCGGTCGAGACGTCCGACCCGCTGCTCGCGCGGCTCGTGCACTTCTGCGCGCAGAGTATGCGTCGCGGCCGAGCGTCCTTGGTTGGTCGCGGCCCCTGACGCTCACGCTCTCTCTCTCTCTCTCTTTCTTTCTCTCTCTCTCTCATTCGCTCTCCAGACGACTTGGAGGCTTCCGTCGCGCACTTCTGCCGAAGGTAGACATGTCCCGCAGCTCCTCTCGCTGCGCTACCCAAGCGCGTCTCTTGCGCTGACTCACCACGCGCTCGCTCGCCAGCAACGTCGAGGCATTCGACGCGCTCGACCAGGGCGAGGACGGCGAGGTCGCGCACCACGTCTACGAGCTCTTCAGCGTGAGGAGGCTCTCGCGCTCCTGCAGCCTACACTCGTTGTCTCACGACGCCTCGCGTCGTGTCTTCGTAGGATTTCGAAGCGCTCTTCGCGGACGCCGTGGGTTCCTTCCTCGAACGCGAGGAGCTCTCGCCCGAGGCTTTCTTCGCGCACTGCTCGGCGCTCAAGGCGGCTGCCAGCGACCGCGCAGCACTCGAGCACCTGCAGCTATTGCTTGGCGCAGCCCTTGACTTTGACGCCTTCTGCCAGCTCATGCGGAGCGAAGCACGCGAGACGGCCGCCGCGCGCGAGGACGCCGCCGACATGGGGCTGCTCTGACCCGCGGACCCGCGGCGTCCAAACTCGTACAAGCCAGCGTAGTCTTTCATCTCGAGTGAACGAACGCGTCACCGAGTCACTCGTCGTCACTAATGTCGTCAAGGCTGTCGCGGCCGCCGACGCCGAGCTCCAGCAGCTCGCGCTCGAGCTGCTCGCGGGTGCGGTCCATCGAGTCGCGCGAGTCCTCGGCCTGCTCGTCCTCCGAGTCGACGTCCACGAGGTCGGACGGACGGATGCGCGGGCTGTCGTGCGTCAGCGAGTGCGTGCGCATCTGGCGCAGCGCCGGCAGCAGGTCCGAGTCGCGGCGAGGCCGTTCGTCGTGCTCCTCCGCGACCTTGCGCTCGTCCTGCGTCTCTTCGTCTCCCATCATCCACGGGTGGCGCTCGATGTCCTCGGCGCGCATGCGCGCACGGCGGTCGACCGTGAGCAGCCGGCGCACGAGGTCCTTGGCGGCGGGCGACACGTTGTCCCAGAAGGGCGATTCGAAGGCGTAGGAGCCGTGCGCCACCTTGTCGAGCACCGTGGCGGGGTTCGCGCCGGCGAACGGCGGGTACCCGCAGAGCAGGATGAACAGGATCACGCCAAGGCTCCAGCAGTCGACCTCGGCGCCGTACGGCTCGCCGCGCACGACCTCGGGGGCGACGTACCCTGGCGTGCCGCAGGCCGTGCCGCGGCGGCCAGCGAGCGCGCGCAGCTCGCACGCAAGCCCAAAGTCGGCGATCATGACCTCTGCGTCCGGCGCCGACGACTTGAGCAGGATGTTCTCGGGCTTGAGGTCGCGGTGCACAATGCCGCGCGCGTGGAGGTGCACGACCGCGCGTGCGAGCTTGCGCACGAGTGCGCGCGCGTCGCGCTCCGCGTAGCTCTTGCGGCGCACGAGCGCGTCGAAGAGTTCGCCGCCCGTACACAGCGGCGTCACGAGGTAGCAGAAGTCGCGCTCGTCGAAGAAGGCCACGAGCGGCACCAGGTTCGGGTGGTCCAGCGCCGCCATGACGCGCGCCTCGCGCTGCAGCGCACGCAGCGCCGCGCTGCCGTCGCCGTCGCCGGCGCGCACCAGTTCGTGCTTCGCCAGAATCTTGACGGCCACCTGCTTGCGCGACCGCCGGTCCGCCGCGATGTGCACGACCGAGAAGGCGCCAGCGCCGAGCCGCCGCCCAAGCTTGTACGCGCGGTGGAACGGCTCGGGATCCTTGTCTGTCGCCGGCGCGTCGTCCTCGCTGTCTCCCTCACTGCCGCTCGCCGCAGGAGACACCGGGTGCGGTCGCGCCTCCTCGCCGGCCTGCAGCGCCTGGTGCAGCGCGCGCATGACACCAGCGTACGCGGCGCGCACCGCGTTCGTCCAGCACTGTGGCAGCGCGTCGAGCTTGGCTTCGGCGGCCGCCGCGAGCAGTGCCTTGACGTCGTGCGCGAGCGCGGCGCGGCTGGCCGCCTGTCGCGCGCGCGACTTGGGGATGAGCGCGTCCTGCACCTCGCCGAGCACCTGGTCCAGGATGTAGACGAGCTCGCCCGTGTCCGCGCACGCGTCCAGTTCGCGCACGAGCGCCGCGAGCACTGGCAGCTCGCGCTCGATGGCGCGGCCGAGGCGCTCGGCCGTCGGGGAAGCGGGCGCCTGCGCGTCGTCCGCACGCAGTCTGCGGCCGGACCGGCGCGTGTGGTAGGCGTTCGACGCGACGTAGCGCAGCAACGCGCGGCCGCGGGTCGACGACGAGAGCTGCGCGGTCGCCGAGCCGGTGGGCGAGGGCGGCGGGACGCCCGGCCCGAGCGGGTCGACGCCGTCGATCCAGCGGCAGAGCGCCTTGAGCCAGCGCGCGCGCTCGGCCTCGCGCGACGCCTGCAGGTAGATGACGAGCACGCGGCCGGCGTCGCGCGGCTTGGCGTGTCCTACAGACGCGGGGGCGCTGCTGCTCGCGCCGGACGCGTCCAGGTTGCTCTCCTTGCGGCGCGGGTCGCCGCGCGCGGCCTGGGACGCGCTCGAGAGTGCGAACCGGCGCGCGCGCTTTCGCACGACCAGTGCCAAGCAGAACGCGCGGCCGCGCACGTCGGCGTCGGCGGGCTCGGCGCGCAGCGCGTCGACGCGCAGCAGCTCGTCCTTGAGCAGCCGGCGCGCGTCCTTAGGCGACTCGCCTAGCGGGTTCCGCCGGTACACGCGCAGCGCCGCGCGAGAGAGCACCACGTAGCGCGGCAGCCACGCGCGGAAGATGGCGCCGCGCTTGCGCAGCGCGCCGCACAGCAGCAGGTCCTCGCCGCCCGCGAGGCTGCCCAGGTCCGTGGCCGGCGCCGGCGCAGACGCGGGCGGCCCAGGCGTCGACACCGGCGGGCCCTGCACGGCCGCGCCGAGCGCTGCCAGCGGCGCCGACAGCGGCGGCGCGCACGGCGGCGCGCACGGCGGCGCGCATGGCGGCGGCGCGCGGTCCTCGGCGCGCGCCTTGGGCCGCTCGGGACTCGCGGCGGCCAGCTGCATGACGCGCAGGCTGCCTACGCGCGGCGGCGGCGGCGCGCGCCTCTGCATCGGCGGCGGCGACGGCGGGTCCATCGCGGCGAGCGGTCGAGCGGTCGAGCGGTCGAGCGGTCGAGCGGTCGGTCGCGCCGGCGGGATTCGGAATGGCGGAAGGGAGGAAGGGAAAGGCGTCGGTAAGCTACGAGGACGTTGTCGCAACGCGTAAACTACGGCGACTGCTACAGCGCGAGCAGGGTTGCTACGCGCTTCGAAGAGGCTCCAAAGTAGTAGATGAAGAGTACGACAGTGATATGGTAGGAGCTCGCGGTCGTGAGAGAGACTGCTATCCGGCGCTGAATACCTGGCTCTCCCGGTCCTGTCGAACGGGGTAGATAGAATTTTGAAAATGCGCACTACGTTCTATTAGAATGATACGGCTCGAATACCAATCGAATAACCTGATTCGAAGCACTTGACTACAGCATCGAATGGGTATTCACGCTTCGAGCGCTGTAGTACTACAGTGCCAAGCAAGTGCTATCCTCGTCGATCACATCGACTCGGACGAAATCTTTCACTCCGCCTGATTTGCCGCTTCTTTTTGCGTCCGGCTGGCGGCTCCTGTTTACGTGCTCACGCTCCTGACCGGTCCGAACAAACTGAACGTACCCGAAGGCGGAGCGAACTCCTGGTCGCTGGCAAAGTATCCGTTCGTTCTCCATGCGCGTTATCACCCGCTCGCCCGCCGCCCGCCGCCCGCCGCCCGCCCGCGCGTCAAGCCCCTTGCTCGCTCACGCTCTCGGTCGCCTCCTTGCGCTCGGCGGTCGGTTCGCCGAGCCGCGCGCCTCGCTCCATGCTGCGCGAGCAGCGCTTCGCTAGCAGCGGCGCGCGCTGGGTCCATTCCGAGCGCAACTTCAACTGCAGCCAGTGGCGGATGGGTACACTCGGGCGACGGACGTCTACCGCCGCGCGTACGGGCCTGGCGCGCCTCCAGCGCTCGAGCGACGGCGCGGGTCGCGACTTGGAGGGGGAGCGTCCCCGCCGGGCCCGGCGTAGGCGCGCTTGGCGTCCGGCGGCGCGTTGGGCGGCCAGCCACCGTGGGCGTGCCGGCCGCCGTCGTCCTCGCGCTCGCGCTTCATCCCGGCCATCATGCGCGGCGGAGGCGGCGGGCCGCGCACCATGGACCCGCCGAAGGCTCCGGGAGGCGGCGGACGCGGCGACGGACCCCCGCCAGGTGGCATCCCAAGCAGCGGCGGGCGAGGCGGCGCGCCGCCCGGCGGCATCCCCATCATCGGCGGCCGCGGCGGCGGAGGCAGCAGTCCTCCTGGCGGCGCCTTGCCCATCCTGGCGGCGGCCGTCTGCGCGGCGGCGATGGCTGCGGCGGCCGTAGCGGCCACCATGCCGGCGCCGTCCATGGGGCAGTCCTGCTTCCAATGACCCTTCTGCCGGCACTTGTGGCACGTGTACGACGGTGGCGGGATCTTGGCCTGCGTGCAGTCCGAGATGTAGTGGCCCGGCGTGTTGCAGCGCTTGCAGAGGTAGCCCTCGGGCGGCACCTTGCGCGGGCCGTTGCCCAGCGCCGAGCCGTGCGACCCACCCTGCTGGTCCTTCGTCGGGCAGTCCTCGATCCAGTGGCCCTTGGTGCCGCACCGGTTGCAAGTGTACGACTCGGGCGGCACGCGCCGGCCGCCGCCACCGCCGAACCCGCGGTCGCCGCGCTGGTTGAAAGTCTGGAAGCTCGCCGCGTTGATGGCGCTTGCGCGGATACCCGCGCCATCCGCGAGCCCCGGGAGCATCTCGCCGCCGCGGCCATGCATGCCGGCGCTCGAGGCCGCGGCGAACGCGGCGGCGGCAGCTCCACCGTCGCGGCCGTGCAAACCCGAGTCTCCGTACATGGCGTCCGCCTCGCTCAGCACGTTCGCGCCGCCGTTATACTTGTCGTCCATCGGGTCGCCCGGCCGGTTGCGGCACCAGAATTTGGTGCTGTGGTCGTTGCTGCAGATGCGAGCCACGGCGCACAGGCGTCAGCCCCGAGTCTCAAGGACGGCAAGCGTCCGTCTCTCCCCGTCGTACCTCCCAGTCGCGACGACATGGCCCACGGGGTGCCACTGGATGTCCCACACAGCCGTATCGTGCGCCTGCGGGATGGCCGCAAGCGGGTTTTGCTTGCTATGGGCATCAAAGACAACCGCCAGTCGGTCGGTTGGTCCGTTCGTCAGTCACGAGCGAAGCGCGCAAGGGAAGAAGAAGGAGGCGAGGAGGAGGAGAAGGAGGAGAAGGAGGAGGAGGAAGAGCACGCACCCGACTTCCCAGTACATCATGGAGCCGTCGTACGAGCCGCTGACGAAGAGCCGCTCGAACCAGGGGTGCCACGCGATGGAGGTGACCTCGCGCGAGTGCCCGCGCATGGTGGCGAACTCCTTGAGCGTGCGGATGTCGTAGAGCTTGATGAGCTGGTCGCGGCTGGCCGTGAGCAGCCAGTTGCCGTTGGCGTTCCACGCCACCTTGAAGACCGTGTTCTTGTGCCCGTGCAGCGTGTTGAGCGAGTTGCCCGACTTGGGGTCCCAGATCTTGACCAGGTTGTCCTTGCTGCCGGACGCGAGCAGGCTGCGCGACGGGTGGTACGCGACGCACTTGACGTCCCAGCCATGGCCCGTGAGCACACGCTCCTCGCGCGTGCGCTCAAAGTCCCAGATCTTGACGGTCGCGTCGTCCGAGCACGAGACGAACTTGAAGTCCGTGGGCGAGAAGCTGAGCGAGCGCACGGCCTCGCGGTGGCCCTGCAGCAGCTGCACGTTCGTCATGCTGGGCTGCCAGTACTTGATGACGCCGCCGTGGTCGGCCGTCACGAGCCAGTTGTCGTTGTGCGACCAGACCATGGCGCGCACGGCGTCGTCGTGCGCCTGCAGGATCGTCTCAAAGTTGAACGCGAGTCCGTTCCAGAGCGTGAACTCGCCCACCGAGTTGCCCGTGATCAGCCGCCGGCCCTCGGGCGTCCACGACACGCAGTTCACGGGACACCGCTGCTTGTTCGTCGAGCAGCGGCAGAACTTGGTGCACACGCACGAGGCCAGGTCGTCGTCCCCGGGGTACGCCAGCGGCGGCAGCATGCGCTTCTTGAAGAACGAGTGCGGTGGCAGCGCCGCCGAGCGGTACGCCTGCGCGCGCACGAACGCGCGCTGCTGCACGAACGTGATGAACGTCGCGTTCGGGTCCACGCTCTTGCGCACGATCGGCTTGCGCAGCCGCTTGTGCGGCGCCACGCCCCCCGGGTAGTGCGCGCCGCTCACGTCATGCCCGCTTCGCAGCACCTGCGCCGGGTGCAGCTCGCCCACCGGCGCGCGCGGCGACTCCATGGCGCCCGCCGCCTGTCGGTCCGCCGGTCCGTCCGTCCGTCCGTCCGTCGGTCGGTCGATCCGCTCGACAGCCGGCTTGTTGCTTGTTCGGCGCTTGGACCCCCTCGCGCGAGGGTGGGACAGACCAGATCAATATGTAGGAGACAGTATGGAGCGCTCCAGACGAGAATCGCACTTGACCGAAACGAAAGGGTAAATCGGACCCGAAACGACGCCAGCGCGCATCGCTGCAGCCAGTAGTAGCTGCGGCTCGAGAGGTGCGACCAGGGTGGTGCGAGCGCATGAAGGACGTGTTCGCGATCAAGAAGCAGTCGCGCGCGTTGCAGTTAAGCTTGCAGAGCGCGCGGCTGGCTCTCGAAGAACTAGATGTGCGTTTCGCGCGGTGTTCGTTCCAGCGGAGAGGAGCGGCGGTGACTGACTCCCGCTTGGCAGGACGAGGACGGCGACGAGCGCTTCCGGGCACTCGTTCTCGACCGACCCGAGGCGCTGCTAGAGAGCGTCCGCGCGTTGGCGCCTAAAGACATGGACGAGTGGCGACTCGAGCACTTATGCTCTCTCATGGACGACGGGGACTACGATGCTGCGGCGGCCGCGCGCGAGAGCGAGTCCGGCGTCTTCCTTGACGTGCACGCGGCGCTGGTCGCTCTACGCGAGCAGATCCAGTCTGGTGCGTTCTGACTGCCGTATCCATGGAGAGAGACGGACTGCTCAAGCTAGCCATTGACGCCGAGTTGACTGCGCGGACAGAGCATGAGAGCAACAGGCGGCTGGCAGCAACCACGTCGTTCGTTGTCGCGGTCGATGGCAGCCGTAAGTGATGCGATCATACCATGCACTCGCCGACCGATCGTTCACAGCGCGGGTCGAGATCTTCTGTTATCCAGGCCAATCGTACCTCGCGTTCGAGCTCGCAGCGCGGCTGCGACGGCAAGGAAAGCTCTCCGTCGTCAACGTGGACGACTCCCTGAGCTGCAGTCTGCAGCTGCCACAGATCTCCCCCGAGTTCATCCAGCAAGGTGAAGAGTGCAACCACTGCGCTGAGTTGGCTACCTTCTGACTGGATTCAATATGAACAGAGTACAAGGCGCACTGTGCGCGGCTGAAGCTGCCGCCAAGTCGCTTCTCCGTCAGTATTGAGCCTGACGACCCCGCGTCCTCGTCACTTCTCGCAAACACATTGCTGGCGATCGCCGAGCGCAACAGCGCAGATTTCCTGGTCGTCGGCTCTGTTGGCAAGGGCGGACCGGCGGTGATCCAGCTTGGCCACGTCACTCGCGACGTGTTGGCATCCGCGACGACGATACCCGTCCTTGTGGTTCCTCCCGCGCCAATCAACGCGACGGCGCAGAAGCGCTACGTGTTCGTCGTTGCAGTCGACGCGTCAATCAAGGGCCGCCGATGCCTCAATGCTGCGTTCAAGCTAATGCGACCGACTGATCAGCTCCGGATCGTCCACTTTTATAGAAACGACATCGGCGAGAAGATTGACAACGCCGGAGTGATGGATTACTACCGTGAGGCTGCCGAGAGCATCAACGTAAGGAGCGCATGACGCCTCCGTTGGCTCTTGACAAAACGCTCGGACTAACACGACTCACTGGAGCAGATTGAGGCGGTAGTGGAAATGGAAGCCATGGACGAGGACATCTCGGTATCGGAGGCGCTACAGGACTACCTGGCTGCTCATTCGGCCGCCTACCTGGTCATGGGTCTCTCGGGGACAGGCAGCGAAGAGAAGCCTGCTGAAGACGTGGGTGTCGATGCTCGTGGTGGCAAGATTTCTGTCGGTCGCGTCGCGTCCGCCATGATGCAGTCGCCGCGGTGCGCAATGTGTCTGTGCCCTTGACACCAATAGACTGGACCCGCCACGAATGACCGACTGGGGCAATTCGACCCAACACATCTACACAGCGCTTCGACGACACATAGACGTATAGCGACACATTTTGTGCATGCCGGTGCCATTCAGACGCCTTCCAGATTGATGAGAGTGCTTGAATTTGTCTGTGGTTAGTATCTGTTCTGACGTGCTCTACCAGGCTCTCGACAACTAGCCTTCTGGTGGTTGAGACGGCCAAAGAGCCGCAAGGTTCCACTGCTGTTTCTCAGGCTCTCGATTTGAACGCGTCTGCTCAATACAGCACTGTCGTTGGTGTAGGCTACGAGCGTAAACGAAGACAGGAATCGTTGGAGAGCGAGCACTTTCGTATTCGCGAGACTACGCTTGTCGTCCTCGCGGACGTCTCGCCCCCACTATTGCGTCCAGCAGCACGTTCTCGATGACCTGGTGTGTTTGGGCGTCTCTTTGAAGCATGAGAGTTGGGATCATGCGAGTCAGAGGTACCGTATCTGGACTTACAATTGCTGAGCCAATTCGAGGCACGGATCGTTGCAACAGAGTAGAGGCAGACTCGTCGAAGACCAGCGTGACGAGTTTGACCTCGTGGATGACCGAGGCGATGGAGCGGTCAGGCAAGCTCGCGGGGAGAAGTCTCGCCCATCCACGAACTCTGACTCGGAATGACGCGCTTGACAAGGAGCTGACGTCCTCAACCTTGGACGCGCTCTCCCAGACCACAGTAGTGCATCTCGATCCTGCGATCCGCTTGGTTGCTTGATGGATTCTTGCGGGCTTGGATATCGCCGATGGTCCTTGGACAAGCATCTTGCTCAGCACCACGTCGGCTGAGTCCTTGACGATCTGGTCTCGCATAGGCATGAACGCGTGAGCACTCCTCTCTCAAGGTCAACAAGCAGAAGAGTCGTCCGTTACCTGGACGTGATCGTCGCCCACTTTCATCTTCCCCTCTCTCATTGACTGCCATAGAACATCTCCAACAAGCTGGTAGCTGAACGGCAGCAGCTTGCAGCGACGGCATTCGAATGACACCACGGCTGGAGATGCTCCATGAACAAGCTTGATCTTCTCGGTATCCCTTGTGGCACCGCTGAGATTACAGTCGCGAAAGATTGTTTCCAGCAGTGGATAGCGAGCGTCAATAGCTTGGAGCAGCTCCGCAAATACTCGAGCGTCGTCGCCCTCGTGAAGGTTTTCCAATCGCGGCGGTCCTGGAACCTGGCGCTGTTCCAGCTGCTGCACACAACAGACATATTCAGTCCTGCAGCGCGCACTATCACGCGTTGGGCGAACGGAGTGTCGACGTACCTGACGGCTGCGGATCATATCTTCGATTCGGCGCGCGTGTGCGAGCTGAGTCTGAAGCATCTGCGTGAGTCTGGCGTTCTCTTGAGCGGCCGCTACTCGCTCCGTTCGCTGGCGCTTCGCGATTTGTTCCCACGAGTGCTTGTCACAGTCGCCAAGCGTGCTCGAGTCAGTGCTCTCAGTCTCCCGGCTGTGCTTCAGCAGCTTGAGCCGCTCGTCCAAGTCGGCCGCCTCGTCACGAAGTCGCTGCATTTCCTCCTTCCTCCTCTGGCTCGAGCTCTTTCGCTTGGTCTTCGCTGTCGACGGTGCCCGACTTGAAGCTAGCAACGCAGTCTCTTTCCCAGCAAGAGCACAAACCGCCCGCTCTACGTCCGGCGCCGACGACAAGAGTGCCGACTCTTCTGCTCCATCAAACAACGAGCCCAGCTCTGCCAGCAAGCTGGTCAGGATCTCCCGTGCGGCTTGCTGCTCTAGAAAGTCGGCGTGTAGGTCGTCGACGCCGACACATTTAGGACCGGAGTGGTGCATGCTGTCGCTGCGGCGCTTAGTCTCAAAATGGATTGTGAACGCTTCGGATCGGCTTGCGGCGACCCCGACGGCGGACTGATTGTGCCACGCGAGTATCCATTGGCGATGATGAATGGGGTTGCCAGCCGCCCTCATGCCGCAAGCGAGTAAACAGAGGGTTCGTCTGTCTCATCCAGTGCCGTCAGCCAGCCCTCGTTGTCCGAGTGAGCACCCAATACAGCAGCGTCAGCTCAATCTCAGCCTCTTTGCCGCTTTCACGAGTGCTTTGCCGTACTGTGAGAGCAATGGGTTGCATCTACTCTGCGATGTTTTTGATTTTCGCCCACACGCATCGCTCGAAAGGAGCCATGACATTACCAACAAGCTGATAGGGCTCGGAAGCTCTCGGTTACGCGCGACTGGCAGCGACGGAGGCGTCCAGCACCAAGTTCTCAAGGCACTGGCGCATCGACGCCCGCTTTTGCTGGAATAGAGACTTGATGTAGCCGGTCAGGATGCTGATTTCCCGGTGCGCTCTTGGCTCCTCCGTCGCCTCCGATGAACTCGATGGGCTTAGCACGGTTAGCGTCACTGTCGAGACCTCGTGAAACACTGTGGCGGCACTTCCGTCGCGCAAAGAGGTGGGCTGAATCCGTCCCCATCCGCGAAGATTAACCTGCAGTGGCGGATATCCAGCGGCCGCATCTCCGTCCGTGAGTGCCATGAACTCCCACACAATGCAGGAGCAGTTCACGTCCGGGAATCGCCTCATTGCATGGTACATTGTCGCGGGTTTCCTCGTGATGGGAGGCTCATGGATGATTATCTTGGTCAGCACCACATCCGGCGACTGCTTCATCACCTGTGAGTCGATTCACAAGCATACACGTCGCGTTAGCGTCGTCAGTTAATGCTCGTTGCGACAAATAACAGCGTACAATGATATGCTCGTTGCCCAGCTTGACGCGGCCTTCTCGAAGCGACTGCCAGATTGTTTCCTCGGCTATGTGCGAGTCGAATGGGAAGAGCTTCGCATGTCTGTTCTGGAGCACTATTCCGTCGGCCGGCGTGTGCGTGAGCTTGATGTCGTCCATGTCCTGCATGACGCCGTCGAGTCCGAGCGACTGGAGCACGCCTTTCAGCATGGGGACACGCGCGTTCACTCTCTGCTCGAGATTGGCGAGCACTTGAGTGTCATCCTGTCCCTCCAGGTCGCTCGTTCGCCAATGCCCGTGCTGGAGCTGATCCCACACCTGTGTAGCCCACCAGGACGCAGTGTTAGCATATTTTACTGCTAAATGTCTGCAGGGAGAGCGGAGAGCGCACCTCTTGCTTGCCCAGCAGCCTCTCCAAGCTGCGCGCGAGCTTGATCTGACCCTGAAGCATCTTGAGCAGCGCGGCGTTCTCCTCGACCACCTTGTCCTTCTCCTGGCGCTGGCGCTTCGCCACAGCTCTCCACGAGCCGCCACACTCCCCAGTACCGTTCTGCGCTTCCTCCACGCCCTCATCTGACTCGCGACTACGCTTGAGCGCGCGCAGTCGCTCCTCCAGTTCGGCCGTCTTGCCGCGCAGGTACAACAACTCCTCCTTCTGCCGCTGTGTCGAGTGCTTGGGCTTAAGAAGCGACCGTCGGCTGCTCCGCGGACGCGCGCGGAGCGACGTAGTCGGGTTGGGAGCGGACGCAGAGTCGCTGCTGTGGTCGTCAGTAGAGGCATCGGGAGAAGCAAGCGGCGGTGTGACTGGCAACGGATCGATCACGGCGCCGTCGCTGGCGGCGTACCACGCGTCCAGATCCGCGAAGAAGTCGTCCGGCAGCTCGGACGCGCTGCCACCGCTCTGACCGCTGTCGGCGGGCGCTGTGGCGGCGGCAAGCGGCTGCCCGGCGCCGCCCGGCCGTTGCGGCTGCTGCATATCGACCGGCTGATCCCGTCGAGAAATTGGCGATTGTGCCGCGTTGACGCCGTCGAGCGCAGATGATTGGACGGCTGGTAGTAATCATAGCGTCAGTTTTGACAAATCCCCAACGATCGAATTATGGCACGCTGAACCAGGATTGCGGTACGATGAACATTCGTAGTTTCATCCAATTGAGTGGACATACCACTTCTCCGTGCGATCCCATTTGTGGAAAAGCCTCCATAATCTTCTGTGATCTCCAAGTTTCCCGAATACAGATATCTTATCACATTCAATGTGCTCGAAGTGCACTGACTATCAACTCACAACTGCACGATCAAGTACCCTGTCTAACCAGATATCTTCGAGGGAGCCGTGTTTCTGGTGGTGCGTCCCCCTCGAGCGAGTGTGTGGCGCCGCTCCGCGCTCGAGGGGGAGAAGGAGACCGGCGGACCTGCCCACGCCACGCAGCCGCACGATGCTGAGCCTCGCGCGCCGCTCCGCCGCCGCCTCGGCCGCCTCGGCCGCCCGCCGCAGCTCGACGGCTGCCGCTGCGTCCGCGGGCGAGCTGCAGCAGCGCGGCAGCGTGCAGGACCTGATCGCTGGCAACGCCACGGCGCGCAACGGCGTCGGTGCGTCCTCGCTCGGCCGCTTCCTCTCTTTCTCTCTCTCTCTCTCTCTCTCTCTCTCTCTCTCTCTCCGCGCTCAGCGCCTAACGACAAAGCCTGGCTGACGCCGCGGTACTCGGGACGCAGAGTATGTTGTGTCGCGCGTGGACGACCTGGTCAACTGGGGCCGCAAGAGCTCGCTCTGGCCCATCACGTTCGGCCTCGCGTGCTGCGCCGTCGAGATGATGCACTCGGGTGCGTGCTTGCATTCGCTCGTTCGGTTGCGCTAGCGCCGGCGAGGACCGAGGCGGCAGTGCACCAGCACCAACTGACGCGCTCGTCCGTGTATGTGTGTGTGTCTTTCTCTCTCTCTCTTTCTCTCTCTCTCTTTCTCTTTCTCTGGACTGGGCGGCAACCGGCAGCCGGCTCGCGCTACGACTTTGAGCGCATGGGCATGGTCTTCCGCGCGTCGCCGCGCCAGACGGACGTGATGATCGTGGCCGGCACGCTGACCAACAAGATGGCGCCGGCGCTGCGCCGCGTGTACGACCAGATGCCCGAGCCGCGCTACGTGGTGTCGATGGGCAGCTGCGCCAACGGCGGCGGCTACTACCACTACTCGTACGCGGTCGTCCGCGGCGTGGACCGCGTCATCCCCGTCGACATCTACGTGCCCGGGTGTCCGCCAACGGCCGAGGCGCTGCTCTTCGGGCTCATGCAGCTGCAGAAGAAGGTCAAGGGCAACAAGTCGCTGCTGCTCAAGCTGCGGAAGTAGGCGCGCCGCCAGCGTTGGGAGCTGGACGCGGCGCCCGCTCACCTGCTGTACACACACACGCCAGGGCCTCCTCGTGGTCGGCTGCCGCGGCGCCACGCGCGCTCGGCGGTCTCGAGCCGTAAATAACAGCGCTCGCTTGCTCGCTCGCTCGCTCCCATCGACATCTCTCTCTCTCTCTCTCTCTCTCATTGCACAAGCTGCTCGAGGCGCGCGAGGTGCGCGGCCAGAGCGTCCGCGAGTCGCTCGAGCGCGGCCGCGGCGGCCTCGTCCATCGGTGTGGCGCCGCGCAGACCGAGGAGGGACCCGCGGCCGCGCTCGCGCTCATGTCCCCGCCGGCGCAGCAGCGCGTCCAGCGTCGCGACGCGCGCGCGGCCGTAGAGCCACGCCACAGGCGCCTGCGCGCGAGAGAGCGCGTCCGCCCAGATCTCGTCGGCGCGTCGGTGCGCGCGCTCGTGGCTGTCCGCGGGCGCCAGCGCGTGGAAGAGCGCGTTGGCCACGAGCCAGTCGCTCCGCTCGCTCGGACAGACCCAGCGCGCGGGCTCCGCCTCGGCCTCGGTCTTCACGGCGTCGGCGTCAGCGACGGTGACTGGCGGCGGAGATAGGCCGCTCGCGGTCGCGCGCTCCCAGCTGCGGCGGCCGCAGCGCAGGCAGGCGCGCGGCGCGTCTTCTCCCGGCGGCCGCAGCGCGAGGCAGCGGTCGCACAGGTCGCGGCTCCAGAGGCAGTGGAAGCGCGCGAAGGCGGCGTCTCGCGCGGCGGCGCTGGCATTGGCCCCGTCGGCCCACGCGGATGCCATGTGCTCGCGCCGACGCTCGCGCCGCAGGAACGCGGCCGCGCGGCGCCGCCAGCCCGCGTCCGCCGCCTTGGGCAGCGCCACGAGCCCGCGCGCGAGCAGCAGCGAGAGGTAGTCGCGCGCGGCCGCCGAGGCCTCGTAGGCGGTCCACACGCGCGCCGCCTGCCGCCACACGCGCGCGCGCGCCGCTGCCACATGCGAGAGCGCAACCAGCAGCCGCAGCGAGCGCGTCGTCAGCGGCGGCCGCAGGTCCACCGCGTCGCCATCGTCACCACCGTCGCGATTGTCACCATCGTCATGATCGTCATGATCGTCACGATTGTCATGATCGTCATGAGCATCATGACCTTGGTCGCCGTGCGCTCTCGCCACGGACCATGCGGGCACGCGCGGCGGCGCGTCCAGCCGCTGCCCGTGCGCGCGCGCGAACGCGTACAGCTGCGCGGGCGGCGCTCGCCAGTGCGCGGTCTCGGCGCGCACGGCCGCCTGGAGCCGCGCGCGCACGCGCCGCGCGTCTGCCGGGTCCTCGCGCTCGCAGGCGTCGCGCAGCATGCGCAGCACTTCCGGCGCGACTTCCGGCAGCAGCGCGCGCGCCAGCGCCGCCCGTAGACGCAAGCACGCGCGCCACCAGTGCGCCAGACGCGTCGCGCCCGCGGCCGCGCGCTCCTCGCTCGTCCGCCGGGCTTCGTCCGCCGCCGCACGACGCGCGCGCACCAGCGACCGCCACGCCGACCACGCGCGGCGGACGCGCACACTCTCGACGTGGCCGCGCGCGCGGCGGTCGCGCTCGCGAGAGAGCCGCTTAGCGTCGACGCGGCGGCGCGCGGCGGCCCGCGCCCGGCTGTAGCGGTAGGTGTGCGCGATCCGCGTGGCGGCGCGCTCCCGACGCAGCGCGCGCAGCTCCTGCCGCGCCAGCAACACGCGACCGCAGGCGCCGACGACGCGCGCGCTGGCGGCGCGGCGCTCGGCGAGTCGGCGATCCGCCTCGGCGTTCATCCGCGCGAGGCTGCGCTCGCTCGACACGACTAGTCTGAGCCACCAAGGCGTCAGCACCTCGAGCGACGCGCGCCAGCGACCGCGAGGCCGCCTCGTACCTCGTGAGCGCGCGGCGGCGGCGGCGCAGCTCGGCTCGCAGCGCGCAGCGGCACCGAAGCCCTCGGTATCTGCGCGCGCGCGAGTCGCGGGTGGCGTCAGAGCTGGCGGCCCCATCGACGCGACTGAGAGAGAGAGAGGGGGGGAGGGAGGGACACGCACGCGGCCTGGACGAGCGTCGCGGCCGCGCGAACGACCGGGTGGCGCGTCCGCAGCTCGTCCTCCGCTAGCAGCAGCTCGTCCTCGACTCCGCCCAGGCGCTCGAGCTCGCGCGTCCAGGCGTCGGCGACCTGGCGGGCATCCATCCGGACGATTGTGCCGTCCGGCAGCGGGGCGTCGACCAACACTAGCGCCTCAGGCGTGGCAGCGCTTTCGAGTGCCGCCTCGGCCTTGACGAGCGACCCTCGAGCGCGCTCGCGGTCGCAACTGAGCCGCTCCATGCCGCGCTTGAGTCGCGCTAGCGCGTCGTGCAACAGCGCGCGCGTCGCTTTGAAGTCGGCGAGGACCGATACGCGGCGCGGGCGGTGGATGAAGCGCTGGAACGCGCGCTTGTCGTGCCTGACGCGCACGATGCACTCTGTCAGGCTCCGCCACGTGAAGAACCAGCGCGTGGAGCGAGCGCAAGAGTGTGCATGCCGCACGCGTGCTTGCGGACGCGGTAGCCGCGGAAGACGGCCTGGATCTGGAGCGCTTTCGAGCGCAGCCGGTAGTTGCCTGCGGTGCAGCAGTCAGCGACCGGGAGGAGCCTTCCGCGTGCCACCAAGACTCGCCTTGGCGCTCGCTCCACGCCTCGCGCATCCGTCGCGTCTCCAGAGCGCGGCGGCGTCTGCAGAATCTGAGCCGTGGGGTCAGCGGCATCAGACCGTGCACTGCGGGGACCGCCCCCACGTCGGCGACGCACCTGCGCCAGCACCACTGGATGACTCGCGCGTGGCGTGCCAGCTTCGCCCTGATCGCCACACCGACTGGTCACTGCTCTGCACCGCTCGGACACCCGGGCGAGTCCATCCTGCGCGCGTCTACTACCGTTGATAGCACTGGCGCGGCGTGTGCTGCTCGCCCTCTCGCTGGCTATCATCGCCAGGACGCCGCGCTTGTCGCCGGGTAACCTCGAGGACCAGATCAGCGAGTGCCTGCCGCTTGATAGACGGCGTGAGCACCTGGCTGCGCATACTTGACACGAGCCGCCGGCACCGCTGGACATCGTCAAGCAGCGACGACATGGCGTGTCGCCGTTCAGGAGAGCCAAGCGGAGCCTCCATGCTTCTCATCACCAGTGTGGTTGAAGTTGAAGTGCATGTCATTCTCTCCAAAACACACGAACTAACTATACGTCACTGTTCCGAAACCAGAAGCTATTTTGGCGCGAGAGGTTTCGCGCCATCTCGAGCGCCAACTCAAGCCAGTCTTGCGCCATCCAAGCCATGCCGATCGACCGGAGCCTTCCGGCCGGAATTCCGTCGCGCCGCGAGGCCGCGGCTGGAGGCGCGCTCGTCGCGGCTCGCGCGCGGCAGCCCTCGGGCCAAAACGTCGCGCGCTTCATCGCGCGTGAGGAGCAGCTGCAACAGGCGCGCCACTACGTGCGCGGCAACGAGGTCACGGCCAGCCGCACGCGCTGGGAGGAGAAGCAGAGTCTGTGCGCGGGCAACGGCGCACGGGCCCAGCAGCGGCAGCAGTACGTCTGTGCTCTGGAGCGATCAACCAGGTTGAACCGGCGGTGTTCTGACGCGCCAGCGCTGCATCGATCCGGCGTAGACTCTCCGAGGAGCTCCAGCTGGTCAACAAGGAGCTGCTCGCAGTGCGCCACGATCGGCTCAAGAAGTACTATGACGACTGCTACAACGAGTGCGTCGTCTGCTGCTCAAGCCTGTGTAGGTGATGGCGATGGTGAGAGTGAGAATTGACGCTGCGTTGTGTGTCGGCGGCCGAGGGCAGATGGGAGGAGGAGCTGCGGGCGAGAGGGCTCGCCATCATTCGCGACCGCGACTAGCTTGACTCACGCCGTCCCCTATTCACAGCCAACAATCGACTCTCGCGCTTGTCGGGCCTCGCATTTCGCTCGTAACCGCGTCCGATGGCGTCGCTCGCATCACATCATGCGATATTGTCACGGCTCTTGATGCAAAAGTGAGTCTTGATCACTTGAGAGCTCCGCTCCTTCTTCCCTTTCCTCCTCGTCTTCCTCTTTCTCCCCCTCTTCTTCTTCTGCTTCGTCTTCTTCTTCTTCTTCGTCGTCGTCGCCCTCCACTTCATCGTTGGTCAACTTCACGAGGACTGGGACGTCGGCACTGTCCGTCTGAGGCCTCCATCTCCTCTTCACTTCAATCGACGGATGCACCACCGCCAGGTAGAACAGCAGCGCCAGATAACCGGCTGCGCAGACGCTCACAGCGGTAGCTCCCGCTCCCGGCAGCGGCTGGGGTAGAAAGCTCTTCAGCACGCGATACGTGACGCCATAGTTGAGCGCGCACAGCAGCGCTCCGACCGCCGCCAGTATCCACTCCGTTGCGGTCGCAGTCACAGTCGCAGCCGGCAATTCCACACTGCCGACCGCCCAACTCCGCGCGAACGAGAGCAACGGCGCCAGTGCGAGTGGCATCTGCACGCTCTGCGCAGTATCCAGCAGCGCCATCCACTTGTCGCGCGGTCCGTAGCGCTCCTCCTCAGCATCGTGGCGGTTGTGGACGACCGCGATGGCGATCGCGACAGCCGGAAGTAGTGCGAGGCTCCGCGTCAGCCCTGCGCGCGCCTTCCACGTCCGCCCTTCCACTCGCGAGCCGAGGAGGAAGCCCTCAGTGATCAGTTGCGCCGCATACGCGCCGGCCATCGCAGTCGTAGTGCCTGCAGCCAGCAGTCCGACAGCCCACAAGCGCTCTGCCGCTCCACCCAGTGCCCCGCCGACGGCTCCAGCGGCGTCCGCGAGCCCGATCTCCTGGCAGTAACCCGCCGAGATTGACGGGGTGCTATCAAGCGCTTCAAGACCCGAGGACACGTCACGATCGTCCAAGTAGCACATAGCGCATGCGGGAGCTCCTTGGACCGTGACGACCTCGGCGACGCCGCCATCGAACACCTTGGCGCGAGGAAACACGCACGTGTTCCCGTTCCGCGCGTCGTAGATCGGGTTCCCGGACGTACGCGCGATATCAACGGGCACGCACGCGGTGCGCACGTCCGAGCCGTAGATAGCGGAGATCTGGTCGGTGCCTAAGCGCGCACACTGCGAGCTGAAGACGCTGCTGGCAAACGCGAGCTGCACGGCCGCGTCCACGAGGAATACCACGAGCAGCGCGAGCGCCGTCTCCAGCGTCGCGTATCGCCCCAACACTCGCCTCGACCGGCTGGATCGAGGTACTCGTCGGGCCACCAGCGCCGAGTGCAGGAAGACGTTGTGCGGGATGACGGCGGCGCTCAGCATGGAGAACATCGGCATGGTGTCCTCTTGTCGCAGTCGCGGGTGCAGCAGCGCGGCCGCCAGTCCGTCCACGCTCGGCGCGCTCAGCGAGAAGACGGATAGAAAACTCACCGTAATGACGACCATCAGCGCTATGAACAGCAGTGCCATGAGTTTCCCGCCCTGGAAGCCGGCGCGCTCTCGGCGACGCGCCAAGAAGCGCGCGTCCGCCCCAGCGTTGTCGCTCGCGATCGCAAGCAGCGCGAGCGCAGAGGCCCCCGTGAGCGCGCAGCCGAGCGCGAGAGGTGCACCCACAAGCGCCTGCAGCGCCAGCGCGGCGCCCGCGATCTGACGCGCGCAGAAGGCGGCGATCGCGGCCACAGCGGCGGCCCAGAGCGCGAGGGACACGCCGCGCGGGTACGTCCGGCGGCAGAATTGCGCGAGACCGAGCGCCGAACGCGCGCCGAGCCGCGCAACGAGCGCCTGGAAGCCGCAGGCCACCGCTGCGCGCAGCAGAGAGCCGTACAGCAGACCGTAGCGCGCATAGGCGCCGCTCTGGAGGTCGAACTCGAGCGCGCGCGGGGCGAGGTACGCCGCGCCGGCGAGCCATCCGGGGCCGGCGGATGCCCAGAAGGCGCGCCACGAGAAGCCAGAGCGTGCACGCGAGCGAGACGACCGCGACGCGCAGGCTCCGTTCGCTTCCAGGCCGTCGCGGTCCTCGCGCGGCGGCGCGGCGGCGCGCATCTTCATCGCGCGCCGCTCCTCGTCTACGTGGAGAATGCGCTCAAAGTTGGTTGAAGCGGGAGCGTCAGGTGGTCCACTCGAAGAAAGCAAGCTTTCCTCGTCAAACGTTCAGCAATCGCAGTCATTCGGTGTGATGACGACGTCGATGGCTTGTCCTGGGGAAAATCCAGGAGAAAAAATCGGTTTCGACCATGGGTTCGAAGCTCAGCTCACTTGTGCGACCAACGGCGCGCATTGCGGCGGCGACTCCCTCTCCTCTCCTCCCGCGCCATGAAGCTGCTCGCGACGCGCGCGGTGCTGGCGCTGGCGTTGGCGCTGCTGGCGCAGCCACTGGACGCGGTCGAGGATGCGATCGACGCGTTCGAGCGGCGCGTGGCGGACGCGCACGCGCTTCAGCGCCGGCGCCTGGCACCGCTGGGGCCGGCACGCGAGTCGCGCGCGTCTCGCGAGCGTGCGCTGGCCGAGACCACGCGCGTGCTGGAGGAGCACAACAAGCGCCACGCGCGCGGCGAGCGCGGGTATTTCCTCGCGTGGAACGCGCTGAGCGACCTGAGCGACGACGAGTACCGTGCATTCCTGCGCTCGCGGCCGGAGAACCAGGACGAGCGCGACCCGCACTTCCGCGGGCATGGGGACCGGCCGATCGCTCTGGATGCCGACGACGTCGACGCAGACGCGAAGAAAGAGACGACGGCGAGGAGAAAGCAGAAGAAGCACCAGCAGCAGCAGGAGGCGACGACGGTGGACTTCCAGACGGCCGTGGCCGACCAAGGCGATGGGGAAAGCACGGACGAGGCGAGCGCCTCGGCGTCCGGCTCGTCCGCCGCCTACGACGACGGCCTGGGTGAGAACGTGTCGATCCCCGCGAGCCTCAACTGGGCGACGCTCGCGGGCGGCAAGTACGTGACGCCGGTCAAGAACCAGGGCACGTGTGGCAGCTGCTGGGCCTTCTCTGGCATCTCGGCGCTCGAGTCGCGCGTCGCCATCGCGCTCGACGTTCAGGCCGTAGGTCTCTCGCGCCTCTCTGCTCTGTCCGGTATCCAGACGGGTAGGACTCACCTCTCTCTCTCTCTCTCTTTTCCTCCGACTCGCTCGCTCGCTCGTCGTGGCCGGCGCGCTGCGTAGACGCCGCTAAGCGTCGAGCAAGTGCTCGGCTGCTCGTCGGCGCTCGACCACGTGCGCGCGCGCTACGACGGCTCCATGTTCTCGTCTTCCGAGGGCTGCGCCGGCGGCATGCCCTTCCTCACGTACGAGTACCTGGCGCGC
Organism: Phytopythium kandeliae; assembly: GCA_023338135.1. NCBI lineage: Eukaryota > Oomycota > Peronosporomycetes > Pythiales > Pythiaceae > Phytopythium > Phytopythium kandeliae. Next base: position 10,312 of record JAADYC010000145.1, on the reverse strand, counting down.
GAGGCGCCGCACGGCGTGGCGTGCGAGGCCGCGTACCCGTACGTCATGGCGACCGGCTCGGCCTCGGGCTCGGCCTCGGCCTCGGGCAGCGCCGAAAGCGACGGCGACTCGCAGTGCCGCGCGGTCGCGGCCGCCGAGGTGGCGGTCGCCTGGGCACCCAACGCGTCCGACTACCGCGTGGTGCGGCCCGACAGCGAGCTGGCGCTCCAGCGCGCGCTGCTCTCTGGCCCCGTGTCGGCCAACATGGACGCGTCCGGCGCGGGCTTCCGGCACTACGGCGGCGGCGTGTACGACGCCGACGACTGCCTGAGCGACGGCAAGGAGGTCAACCACGCCGTCGTGGTCGTCGGCTTCGGTGAGACGGACGCCGGAGAGCCCTACTGGGTCCTGCGCAACACCTGGGGCTCCATGTGGGGCGAGGACGGCTACATGCGCGTGCGCCGCGGCCTCGCGCCGCACGGCCCGTGCAATCTCTACCTGTACTCGACGTACCCCGTGAACCTCACGGCCAGCGCCTCGGCCGCGTCCGTAGCTACCTGCGCCGTGCCGGCCGAGGGCCTCGAGGCGCTCTCGCCGACCGCGCTGCTCGCCATCGGCGGCGCGCAGTGGCTCGTGCTGCTCGGCGTCTCGCTCGCATGCGCGGTCGGCGGCGTCGCGCTGCTCTACGGGCTCGAGGCGCGCGCGACTCGCCGCGAGGCGGCCGGCGAGTTCTCGTACCGCGACAGCTACAAGCGCTGGCTCCTCCCCTCGCGCGAGCAGATCGCGCAGGTCGTCGAGGCGCGGAGACGCAGCAGCGAGGCGCGCCGCCGCCGCATCTCGAGCGCGCAGTGAGCGCGGCGTGAGCGGCGAGCGCGACAGAAAGAGAGAGAGAGAGAGAGAAAGAGAGAGAGAGAGAGAGAGACGGAGGGAGAGCCCGACTGCCGGCGGTCGCTGGTCGGCAGGACGCGCGCTCCTGTTCATGCCATCAAAGTATACATACCGCTGCCGCCCTCATCACGGCTCGAGCCATCCGTGGCGAGAGGCACCACCGACCACGCACCGCTAAATAGTGACGTCCGGGTGCAGCGGTGGCGACTGTGGCGCCGGGGGCGGGCGGCTGCCGAGCGACAGACCCGCGAGGGCGTCCGACACGTCGTCGTCGCCGCCGCCGCCGCCCGACGGGATGTAGTCCTCGCGGATGACGGCGCCGACGCCGGTCTGCGCGTCGCTCGGTCTGCCGCGGGCAACGGCGTCGATGGGCGGCCGAGAACCGTCGCCCATGGCCTCAACGTGGATCTGCGCAAGCCGCGGGATCACCTGGCTCCACTCCGCCTCGACCTTCTTGCTGTACTCGATCTGCAGCTGGATGTAGTCGAGGATGATCTGTTTGAAGTCGGCGAGCTTCTCGCGCTTGAACCGCTCGACCTCGCGCATGACGCGCTCCGTGACAATGTCGAACTCGAGCTTGGTCTCGTCCACGCGCTGCTGGGTGCGCATGACCTCGCCCTCGGCCTGCTGCAGACGCTCCTCACCGCCCGCGGACGTCCCCATCGACGCCGCGCCGCCCTTGCTCTTGAAGACCTTGTTCATGGTCGCCGTCTTGGCGTCCAGGTCGGCGAGCGCCGCCGCGTACGAGTAGCGCACGTCGTTGCGCTTCTGCAGCGCGGCCTTGACCGCGCCGACGAGCCGGATGTAGTCGTAGATGGGCTGCTCGAAGTGCAGCGCCTCGCGCTCGGCGTGCTCAGCCGCGAGGATCGCGAGCTGGTCCGAGCAGTGGCCGATGTAGCTCAGACCCTCCTGCAGCGACGGGTTCTCCTCCGACTTGCCCAGTAGCGTGAACGACACGCCGAACTCGAAGAGTCCGTCCGCAATCTCCCGCGCGCGCTTCGTCAGGCCGTGCGCATGCTTGTGGAGGCCCGCCATGATGGGCTCGAGCGCGTCGATGTACGCCATCATGTCCTCGACCTCGAGGTCGGCCGGCGTCTTCTCCAGGTTCACCGGCGCCGCCGCGAGCGTCGACGAGATAGAGCTGACCGTGTCGTCGATCCACTGGAAAAGAACTCCCTTGGGTCCCTTGCCACCCGCGGCGTTGCGTGGGTCGTGCTTGAACGCGTTGAGCGCGTCCTCGCTCGCCTCCAGGAACGTCGTCAGGTGCGCACTGTGCTGTAGCTCCGGGTGCAGACAGCAGCGCTGGAGAAAGAGCTGCAGTGCGCGGCGCCGCGACTCGATGAACTCGGGCGAGAAGCGGCCGACGAGCAGCTTCTCGGGCAGCGGCGGCACAACCACGCCCGGGTAGAGCGCGTAGAGCGCGCCGTGCAGCCACACAAAGTCGCTGTAGCGGCGGATGACCGAGAACGAGCCCGTCGAGAACTGCGGGCGACTCGTCACGGTCGAGATCTTGTACGAGATGTACGCGTTCATGCCCTCGCCCTGCTTGACCGGCTCGCTCACCGTCACCTGGATGAGCGCCGCCGCCGCCGCCGCCGTTGCCGCCGCGTCCGCGTCCTGCGCGCCGCTCATGCCCAGCAGGTCGCCGCGGAAGCCCGCGCCGTCGCCCGCGGCCGCACCGAACGCCGCCGACTCCTCCAGGATACGATTCGTGTAGTCCACATTCACCCACTTGCCGTTCCGCCCCTCCATCTCTCTCTCGCGCGCGGGGTCTGCGGCTGGTACGGCGACGCCTTGGACAAGCGGCCGGACTACTCCGGGTCGATCTCCCGCCGCCGCTACTGCTGCTGCTGCTGCTGCTGCTGCTGCTGCTGACGGGGAGCGGCGAGAGGGGGAGCGGCGAGAGGGAGCGGCGGGCTCTTCTCGCTTGCTTGCTCGCTTGCTTGCTTGCTCGCTTGGCTTGCTTGCTTGGCTTGGCTTGCCGCTGATTATGGTAAGCGATTCTTCAAGACGCAGCGCTCGTTCTCGAGGCGCGCTGAGACAAGGACGGGACCTGGAATAGCTGTAAAATGAGGAACGCGTTTTCTATTCACGGATGCGTCCTAGTTTGTCCTGATCTTGTCAGCTCGTTTGGATTCGAAACCTACCCGAGAGCGAAATGGAACAGGATACCTCTTTGTGGCCAATCACAAGGCATAAAACCAGTCCAACGCTCCCGCTTCCATGCAAAGCGTCTATCGTTTCTCTCGAGCAAAGTTCACACCCGCAATTATCCCCGCCGACGTCGGAAATACACGAGGGCGGAAGTTCGCCTTCCTCCCGAAAGGACGCGCACGACGGCGGACGGCGCGCGGCGGACGGCGCGCGGCATGGAGACGCCCAGGCTCGCGGCCGGCGCGCCGCACACGGCGGTGGGACAGAGCGCGGCCTCGGCGCGGCGCTCGTCGTGCTCCGACTCGGCCGCCTCGCTGCTCCAGACGCCCGAGTCCGCGGTCTCGCTCATGGCCGCGCCGCCGGGCGACGCGAGCGCCAACGCGCGCTACTACAACCCCGTAGTCATGTCTTTCATTCGCGACGACTGGATCCAACAGGAGATGCTCCGTCGGCAGGCCGACTACACGGCCTACCAGCAGACGCGCGCGGTCATCGGCACCTGGAACGTGAACGCGAAGAAGCCGCCGACGCTCGCCGAGGCCGCGCGCATCGTCCAGTGGCTCGACGCGCGCACGTCGCCTGCAAGCAGCGCGGCATCGAGCAAGCCCGCGCCGTTGCCGGACATCATCGCACTCGGCTTCCAGGAGATCGTGGACCTCAACGCCGTCAACGTGGTCGTGAACAGCGCCATGAGCGTGCAGCGCGCCTCGGCGTGGCAGGACGTGGTGCTCGCCGCGCTCAACGACCACCTCGCGGCGGCCTACGCAACCGCGACGCAGGAGCCGCGGATGCAGTACAAGGTTGTGCTCGAGAAGCACCTCGTCGGCATCCTCCTGCTCGTCATCGTGCGCGCGGACCACCTCGAGCACGTGCGAGAAGTCTTTGGCGCCACGGCGGGGGTTGGCATCATGGGCGTGATGGGCAACAAGGGCGGCGCCGCCGTGCGCCTCAGCTTCTACGACAGCACGCTGTGCTTCGTGTGCTCTCACCTCGCGGCACACCGAGAGAATGTCGCGGGACGCAACGCTGACTACCACAACATCCTAAGCAAGACCCAGTTCGTCGGTGACAGCGACGAAGGGTGTCCCAACGACATGCGGTACGACCATGATCGCTCGTTGTAAGACGCTGACCTGTTGGAGCTGACCCCATTTGTCCGCGTCGCTCGTGGACGCTTTCCTGTAGACATCTCAACGGAGAGGCGCCCATCTTGAACCACGACTTTGTTTTCTGGATCGGAGACCTGAACTACCGCATCAACGAGGAGCTATCGACCGAGGAAGTGTTCCAGTGCGCGGAGCGCGGAAAGCTCGAAGAGTTGCGCCAGCACGATCAGCTCAGCATCGAGCGCAAGCGCGGCGCCGTGCTCCAGGGTTTCGAGGAGGGACCGCTCAGATTCCGGCCCACGTACAAATTCCAGGCAGGAACGTCCGTGTATGAGAAGAGACCAGAGAAGAAGCTGCGCGCTCCCGCCTGGTGCGACCGAATCCTATGGAAGACGCGATCCGCTGACGATGTGAAGCTGCACGCTTACGACTCCATCATGGGCCTGGATCTGTCTGATCACAAGCCAGTGCACGCGGGCTTTGAGATCCAGGTGCGCTACCAAGTCGAAGCCAAAAAGGTCAATGTGATGCGGGAGATCATGATGAAGCTAGACAAGTGGGAGAACGACAACATGCCCAAGGTGCAGCTGCTTCAAAGCGACGGTGTGTCTTCGACCAGCGGCGTGCTTGGCTTCTCCCACCTCAAGTTTGGCATCGACCAGAGCAAGACGATCGTCGTCGAGAACATAGGCATTGTGGTCGCTCACTTCCGCTTCATCCCCAAGCTGGACGAGCAGGTCATCTGCAAACCCTGGCTGCGCGTGTCGCCCATGTTCGGCATGATCCCGCCCAAGGAGCGCGTCGAGATCCGCATCACCGCCCACGTGGACGACGTTGTGGCCCACGGTCTCACGAGTGGCGGCGAGACGCTGGACGACACGATGATCCTCCGCATCGAGAACGGCCGCGACTACTTTTTCGTTGCGTCGGGCCAATACGACAACTCGTGCTTTGGCAACTCGCTCGAGCAGCTCGTGGCGTGCACCGACCCCGTCCGGCACGTTAGCTTCCCGTCTGCCTCAACTACTGCGGCGTCCATGTTCAGTGTGTGGGCGTGCGGCAACGCGTCGGCGTTCTCGGCGCCAGAGCAGCAGCAAACAGTCGACTCGACAATGGGGACGCCTGCCGAGGTGAGCGACAACAGCTCGGCGCAAAAGATCCCCAAGGAGCTGTGGCGCATGGTGAACGACATTTACGAGAACTTCATGGAGGAGAAGAACCTGTTCGTCGAGGCGGGCAACGAAGCCGAGCTCGCCCAGATGCGCGAGGCGCTGGACACGGGGGTGCAGTTCCCGGAGCACAGCGGGTACTCGACCGCCGAGCTCCTGCTCAGCTGGCTGCAGTCGCTCCGCCAGAACGTCGTGCCAGACGAGATCCTTGCGGCTGCGATCGCCAACGGCAACGGCGAGCTGACCGCCTCGTGCCGCGCGCTGCTGGAGATGCTCCCGCCTGTGCGTTACAACGTGGTCATCTACCTCGTCTCATTCCTGCGGGAGGTGCTCAAGCACTCGGAAGCCAATAAGCTGAGCGCCGAGAAGCTGGCGTTTGTCTTCGGTCGGAGCCTCGTCTCGCCCTGTCGGCTCGGCAGGGTGGACTCGGCGCTCTCTGTCATCCAGACGGCGCCAGACCCCTGGACACATGGGACCTCGGGCTCAAGGTCGCTACAGGGAGCGCTGCCCGTCCTGACTCCATCCTCCACCGCATCAACCGCATCGACCACGTCGGTGGCATCTTCGGTCGCTACGCCGTCGTCGGTGCTGCTGCTGCTGCCAGAGGAGCGCGTGCGCCGCAACGCTCGCGAGGCGGAGGTGGCGCAGTGGAACGCCACCCAGCGCGCCGAGCGCATGGAGGCGATCTTGCTCCATTTGCTCGCGACGACGGCGCTCTGAGCTCTACAGTCTCCGCCGCCGCTTATAACTACGCCGCGCGCAAGCCCATCGATCGCTTCTCTCGCTGCCTCTGCGCGCGCATTGACCATTGCTCGAGGCTCGGCAGGCAATTCTCCTGGATTTCCCCTCACCGTGTCGCTTGGGTACAAAGTTAGCGAGTGCGGACGGTGATAGGCTCTCGGCTGGCGGATTTGTCCAATCAAACGCTCCCACCGCTTCCGCTTCAACTGGGTCAAGGGCGGTCGAGCGCTCGAGTCGAGTCGGTGGTCATCCACTATGGCCGATCGATTGCTGGCTCGGCGGCCGTTGCTCGCCGCGGACATAAGTGACAGCGCGCGCATCGCGGACCGACCCCCGCTCCGTGGAAGGTATCGGCTGGCGACTTGCGGCGCTAACTGGGTCCGTGCCCTACCCGACGAGGGATCTCCGGAAGGCGGCGATGCCTTCTGCGTGCTCCTGCTTCTCCTCGTCGTCGTCGTAGTCGTCGTCCGAGAAGGTGGCCTCGAGCTGGCCAGATTGCACAGACTGCGGGGAGCCCGGTGGAGACTCGAACAAGCTGCCGCGTGCATCTGGTTGCAGCTGCTGCATGCGCTGCACGAGCGCCGAGTTGATGGCCTTGGTCGCCACGAGCTGCTCCCGTGATTCGTGCAGCGCGTCCGTGAGCTCGTGCACCGTACGTTGCAGGTCCAGGTTCTGGCTCAGCACGCGCTGCGTGTCCTTCTCCTTGTCGCCCATGCCGCGCTGCTTGCGCAACAGCTCCAACGCGTCCTTGAACTCGCTTGCTTCGTCCGTCACGCGCTTCAGCTCCGCCTTGACGATCGCCAGCTCCATGGCCAAGTTGGCGCGCTCGATCAGCTGCGATTCAATGTCGGCGAGCGAGCGGTTCGCGCCAAGCAGCTTCTTCAGCTCCTTCGATAGATCGCTCGCCTTTTGCCGGAGCGCATTCCGCTCGGCGATCGCGGCGATGAGTTCGCTGTCTGCCCGAGCGAGCGCCTCATCCTGCGTCGCCAGGCGCCGCTGCAAGTCGTCAACACTGACTGTCTCCACGCCGAAGAACGCGTCGAAGTGCCCAGCATCTGCAGATGAAAACAAGTGCTCTTCTGTCTGTGTCTCCATTGAACACATGGCTGCTTCCCGCTCCGCGGCTGTCGTGCGGGCTTGCTCGAGCTCTAGCTGGCATGTCACGTGCTTCAGCTCGTCCTCTTTCATCTTTGCTCGCAGCTGCAGCAAGTCGCGCGTCTGTGCTGTGTACTGGCTCGCGACCTTCTCGAGCTGGCGGATCTTCAGTTGCTGGAGCTCCACACGCTTATCCTTCACCTCGAGCGAGGCCTCGAACTGCGCCTTCTCCTGGTCCAACGACTTGAGCATCACGGACATGGCTGCCAACTTGTCACGAAGCATCAGAATCTCCTTCTCTTGCGACGCCACACGCCCTTGGAGAAACGCGTCCGGAGTCTTCCCGTCGCTGACGGATTTCACATGTTGAGGCGTGCCAACAGGCGTTGTCCCGTTGCTCTTTGTGTCTGGAGACGGTTCGTCGAGGTCGAGATTGAACATGTTCCCGAGCTGCTCGCTCACGGATGGACTCAATATGCCGCCCACTGATCGAAAAGAGTCCGTTCTGTCCTGACTGCTGCTGCTCGGAGTCGTGGTGGCGGATGATGACAAGGCATGGGATGGAGTAAACGCCCCGAACTTCGATGGCGAAGGCACTCCACCCTTCTTCCCTGATGCCGTAGCTTTCGCAGGGGACGTGCCCGAAGTGCCGAAGGAGGATCCACTCTCACCATTTGGTGTCGGACTCGGAATGGAGTGAGCTGGCGATGGCGTCTGGCTCGCGGAGGACAGCACACCGCCAGTTGCAGGAGAGGATGCGTCCGGCCGGGACACGGTCACCGTTGCGTCAAACGCTGGATCAACAAACAGGTTCCGCTCGTCGGTCTGCGCGCGCTCGTCGAGCTCTTGTCCGATCGCGCGAGCTCGGAACTTCCGTGTTAGCAGCGCCAAAATGTCGCGGTGCTGAGGGTTCTGCGCCACGAGAAAGTAGCATGACAGCGACGCCAGCGCGTCTCTCCGGCGCTTCAGGTCGCATGCGTCCCCGTTCTTGTTGCCCAAAAACCCACCGAGCTCTCGCACTTTGAGCGTGAAACGCAGCTGATCGGAGGGGTCGAGCAGCACTTGCACGTGCTGCGAGTAGGCCGCGTTCACGACCACGCCGGCCTCGTCTTCGTGCTCTGAGATCTTGAGCAGAGTCACTCCCTCGGACGTGATCTTGATCTGGAAACTGTCGAACTCGTTGCTCGCGAGCGTCGCGGAGAAGGCGCCAGCCCCTGTTTCGAGCATCACGTCCACCATCTCTCCCACAGCGGGGTCGAGGACGAGAGGCTGAGGCAGCTCGGCGATCCGCGAGAACTGCGGGAACCGCAACGAGCGCACTTGCAGCGAGATCACCGCACCAATGTCGTCCGCTGATGGAAAGTACGGCGCGCGCCTAACCCCCTTGATCAGCAGCACCTCGTCTGATGGAGCCGGCATCTTCCGGTACCACGTGAGCGCGAACTCGCTGTCGTCTTCGTCCAGCACACCGACGAACCGTCCGCCAGTCGTAACGGCGATGATCGGCGTTGTGTGTAGGATGTGTTGCGGTTCGGCGGGAGCCGCTGGCTTGCGGTAGGATACCAGGCCGCCGTACGCGCCATTCGCGGTCTTCTGAGGCTTCAGCTCCAAGTGCTCGAGCCAACCGCTGACCGTGGCGGGGTCTTCTTCTGGCCGCATCTTGCCCCCGGCCCCCATCTTGCGGAACAAGCTCTTCATGCCGTCCGCTCCTGTGTGGCGCACCTTGTCGAGGGAGATGCCGTCGCCCCACGGCGCTCGGAACGTCGTCTTGCCGCCCCCTGACGGCGTCTCCGCCCCATTCGCCTGACGACTAGGAGATGCTGGCGGGTTGCTCTTGTGATCGAATGAGCTGGATCGCTTCACCTTGGCTCCTGCGGCATCCTCGCTGCTGAGACGCGTGCCGCCTGTTCCTGGCGTGCTTTGTGTCAGTGACTGCCGCCGCCGCGTCCCGTCGTCGTTGTAATTGCTCAGCTTGTCGTCGGGTCCGCAGCGGTACGTGAGCGTGAGCGGGAACGTGGCGCGCTTGGCGGCCTGGATGATGTCTCCGAACGCGAAGTCCGAGATCACGAGGCCGTTGATCGCGTACAGCTCGTCCTCGGACGCGACCCGCCCGTCGGCTTCGGTGGCGCCGGCGCCTCCACCTGGTGGGCGGCGGAACGCCTTGACGTACGCTCCCTTGCCGTTCCCACGCGACACGAGGTCCACGAATAGCGGACCGGGCTCCTTGTACACCACCTCGACCGTAGAATCCGACTCGTGCACGCGCGTCGGCGACGCAGGACCACTGCCCGCCAGCCCCGCGATGAAGCTGCTGCCCATGGCGAAGAGGCTGTTCGAGCGCTGGGTATGCGCGCTGGACGGCGACGGCGGCGGCTCCAGCAGCTTGACCGAGTGTGCGGCGCGCAGATCGCCGGTCGACTGCGTGCGCCGCCGCTCCGCGTTGACGACGGCGGCGAGCGCGGGCGCCACGGCCGTCGGCGGCTCGGCAACCACGTCGATCGGCTTCGGGCGACTAGCGGACGGCGACGGCGGGGGCCGAGCGGAAGCCACGCGGAGCGACGGAGACGGCGACAGAGGCGGAGACGAAGGCGGAGGGGGCGCCGAGGACGACACGGCAGACGGAGACGCGCCGTCCGTGGACCCCTTAGCGTCCGGCAGGTCGTTCGCCATAGCAGCGACCGGCGTGCACTTTCTCGAGCGGGGTTGTCGGCGATAGGGGAAACGCCCGAGAGGGAAATCATCACTGTGAGTGTACCCACACTCAGAAAATGGAGTTATAGCCAATCATAGACCGAAGCATTTTTACCCAATCGGACGTAGGATTTCCGACCACGCCACCTCATTCAGCCCACTACTCCAGCATGTTCATTGGCTGAAATCATCTACCTCGAATACTCGAGAAAGTACGATCGAACCTACACGATACGGTACGGTAATCGACCATTCCAGAGTCTTCGCGAACCTATGATCGAACTTAAGCGGAACAATACAGTCATCTCAACCGCGACACTTCCGCGCCGTGACCGAAAGCCGACTCCTTACAAAAAGTGTCGCCACGCGCGGACGGCATCGAGTGCGCGGCGAGCGCTGCAACAAACGGCTCCTTGAGCGCGAGAGAGCTGCAGCGCGCCTGGGCACGGCGAGGTAAATGTGTGGTTAGCAAGTGTGCATGGCCGAATG
>JAADYC010000144.1:0-35462 GCA_023338135.1 Phytopythium kandeliae | reverse complement strand
TCTTTCGCGATGCTGTATGGAGAGAGCACCTCGACATCGCCAAGTTCGAGACTGGCGGATGGAAGTTGACCGACTACATCACGACCAACGGATACGAAGTCTCGGTCGTGCGGAAGAGAGATGTCATCGATGGCTAAAACCCGTGTTTGTCGACGAAGGTGTTTGTTCCAGACATCGGGCGTGACTTCTCAGCATCCAAGATCATCGGGATCGATCCAGGGATGCGTTATCTATGCACCGTTGCCAGCTTACGATCGGTTGACGACGATATGTTTCGTCCTCGCAGTCACTACCGGTTCCGAAAGAAGAAACGTGTTGCCAGTTCGAGGACAGCCAAATGGAAGACGAAGCGTGCTGCTCAACGCAGGAAGAAGAAGCGTCGTCAATTGAAGAAGAGCAAGAAAGTGGGACCAGTGACGGAGCGAGAGTACCTGCGCAGGATCAAGGGAGAACGCGTTCATCAAAGAAGTCTACGCGACACCGTGACCGTCCAGTCGATCTCGACACAGGAGTACCGTCATCTCACCGGGTTCAACAAGGTTCGCGCGTGGCATGAAGGCATCAAACGCCGTGAAGCCGACTACGGGAGATTAGTGAATGCCATGCCGTCCTTCAAGACAGCATCGTCTTCATGATACCTGGAGCGCCTGACGTTCGTGTGGACGAACATCAATTGGCTCATCGACTTCTGTTCTCGACATGCCTTTCGGAAATGGCGCTTCCACTCTCACGTGTTCAAGTCGAAGGCGCTGAGTCACGTCGCGGAGCGCATCGTTCCCGTTGCAGATTCGACCGTCTTCGTGGGATTTGGAGACTGGAGTCACCGCGATGGTATCAAGGGACACGCAGCCGGACCTGTGAAGGCATTGAGGAAGGAGCTTGCCAGGCGCGCTACTGTTCGGCCGATCGATGAATTTCGGACAAGCAAACGATGCTCTTACTGTCATGAAGACCTCGAAGACGTCGCCTTCCCGAAGATCGTGAACGGCAAACCGAATGGCAAAGCCACATCCCGAAACGTTTTGCACTGTAAAACCAGTGGCTGCAAGAGTTTTGGGATCGTGACGCGAACGTCTCGCTGAACATCCTGCACGTGGCAACGGAGATGCTCGAAGAGCGACCAAGACCGGAGTACTTGCAACGCGGTTGAAGAAGTTGGTAAAGAGCGAGAAAGCGTGAGTCCGGGAGCTTCGGCTCGAACCTGCTCACACGGTCCAGCCCGTATTCTAGGTAGTAGCCAGTAGTAGGCACGCTCGCGAAGCGTGCGGTGGAAATCTAGTCCCGTGCTGACGTATAATGGGTGCCAAAGTATACATCCCACGTATAATGAGTGTCATCATCCGGATTTAGTGGCAGCGTATACCACGGTTGTCTCCAAATAGACGAATCGACGAACCGGTCGACTGACAGCTTCACTCTCGAATCCTTCATCTCACGCGCGCGTCAAGCTCGAGCAGGTATGGACGCTTCAGTAGCAGCGGCGGCGGGCGCGTCCCACGCGCAGGACGATGAGGCGGCGATGCTGGCGGTGGCGGTGGAGGCGGCGCGCGCGGCGGGCGCGCACATGAAGGCGCACCTGCGGACGGCGCGCGTGGAGAAGACCAAGTCGTCCAAGGACGACCTGGTCACGGTGGTGGACAAGCAATGCCAGGACCTGGTGTTCCGCACGATCGCGCGCACGTTCCCGGCGCACGAGTTCCTGGGCGAGGAGAGCGTGGAGCCGGGCAGCGAGGCCTCGCGGCGCGCGCTCGAGGCCATGGCCGCCACCGAGTGGCTCTGGATCGTGGACCCAATCGACGGCACGACCAACTTTGTGCACAAGCGGCCGGCCAGCGTCGTGTCGGTTGCGTGCGCGCACCGCGGACAAGTGGTCGTGGGCGTCATCTATGACCCGTATCGCGATGAGCTGTTCACGGCGCAGCGCGGGCGTGGCGCCTTCCTCAACGGCGAGCGCGCGCACGTGAGCGCCGAGGCGGCCTTCTCGGAGGCACTCGTCGGCTTCGGCATCGGCACCAAGGACAGCGTGCGCCTGCCCATGCTGGACTGCGCGCGCGAATTCTCTGCGCAGTGTCGCGGACTGCGGCTGCAGGGCGCCGCGGCCATCGAGCTCGCCTGGACGGCGATCGGTCGTCAGTCGGTACGTGGACATGGAGTGACGAGCGATTGAGGGCTCGTCGTCGCGGCTGCCTGCTGACGCCGCGCGTGCTGCATCGTGGTGCTCTTCAGGCTTTCTTCGAGCTGGACCTCAACTCGTGGGACGTGGCGGCCGGCGCGCTACTGGTGCAGGAGGCCGGCGGCCGTGTGACCGACGCGGCCGGCGTGCCCTTCTCGCTCAGCACGCGCAACATCGTTGCGTCGAACGGCGCCAGCGACGTGCACGACACGATGCTCGGGCTCATCGCCAAGGCCGACGCCGTCACCGTGCGCCAGCAGTAGACGGCGGCGGCAATGCCTCGCGCTCGGATCTCGCTCCCTCTCGACACGCGGCGACCGCTTCTGCGTCACGTGCAAGGACCTCGGCGCGTATGGCGATGAATCTGGTCGTTCCGGCGATGCTGTTCGTGCGTTTGTCGATCTAGCTAATCATCTTGGATTTCGAATGACCTGTGCCTCTGGTTTCGTGCACACTTGTCTTTCCATATACCCTTGTAAACCGCATACAATCGGAGATCTCCAAAGCAGCACAAACGCCTCTAAATCAGCATAGCGCTGCCAAGTCTCGCATTCACAAGCCGAACTGAGTATTCGATTCGCAACTCGGACTACCTTGAATGTCACACACCAAACGTACCGAATGTTTAGCGCCACGCTACGACGTTTGATTGGCGAAGATAGTGCTCTAGTGGTCCTGGATTGGATGAAGCCACGGCGGCATGGACGCGCACGAGAACGTTTGCTCAAATGTGCTGTTTATGCACCGAGATATCAAAAGAATGAGTGCTGTGTGTTCGCTTAGGTGCGCCAGCGCGCGGCGGCATGAATGCTCGACCGACGTGGCGGCCGTTCGAGCGACCGCGGGACCACGTGAGCGAGCAAGCGAGCGAGCGAGCGACCGGCGGCCATGGCGGACGCGGGTGCCGCCGCCGATGCCGTCGACGTGCCGATGGGCCCGGCGCCGTACCGCGGGAGCCCGTGGTTCTTCCTGTGCGGGCCGCTGGCCGCCAACGTGCTGGCGCTCGGACTCGCGGTCAACCTCGCGGTCTTCCAGCGTCACGGCTTCGCGTTGCACCGCGTGCTCGACATGCGGCGCGACGAGGTGCCCACTGCGCGCGGCGCGGCGCAGCTGGCCGGCGCACTCGCAGGGCTGCAGCTGGCCGCGCTCGCGCTCGAGCGCTGGCGCCGCGGCGGCGACCCGCGCGCCGACGAGCGCGGTCACGAGCTCATGCTGCTGCTGTACGCGGCGGCCGGCGCGCTGCTGCTGCTCTGCCCCTTCGACGTGCTGCAGCGCCGCTCGCGCCGCTTCTTCGTGCGCCGCCTCGGTGCGTTCGTCCGCGGCTACATGGGCGGCTGCGTCACCGCCGCGAAGCGCTCCTAACGCTCCCGCCGCCGCGCGCAGGTCGCTGCCTCTGGCCCTTCCAGCGTCTCGGCTCCTTCCGGCTGCCGGCGCACCCGACGCCCTTCGTCGAGGTGTTCATCGCCGACGGCCTCACGTCGCTCTCCAAGTTCATCCAGGACGCGACCGTCGCGCTGCTGCTGCTCTCGCTCTCGCTCTCGGCGCGCGGCGACGGCGACGACGAGCGCGTGCGCGAGGCCTACGTGACCAAGCTCAAGGCCGCGCCGCTGCCCTACCTGGCCGCCAGCCTGCCCTACATGTGCGTGAGGCTTCTCCCGCTTCCTCTTCGCCCATCCTTGGCTAGTAGCGCTCGCACTCGCTGACCCTCCAGCCGTCGGACTCGCGGTCTTGCGGACTCGCGGGCGACAGCATCCGCGCGGCGCAGTGCCTCATCTCGTTCCAGCGCACGGCGAGCGCGGCGCACCGGTCGATGCACCTGCTCAACACGCTCAAGTACTGCTCGAGCCTGCTCGTGATTCTCGCGGGCGCCTACCCGCAGGTCATGGGCCACGCGCGGCCCGACAAGAGCAGCTTCTTCCTGCTCTGCGCCGCCTTCAACTCGCTCTACTCGTTCGTCTGGGACGTGGTCATGGACTGGGGCCTCGGGCAGCCCAAGCTGCCGCGGCGCCGCGCCTTGCTGCGCCACCGCCTGCTCTACCGGCCGCGCGGCGTCTACTACCTCGTGATCGCCGTCGACTTCGCGCTGCGCATCCTCTGGGTCACCAAGTGGTGGGACTGGCTGCACGACGGCGTCGAGTTCAAGCTCGTCTCGCAGGTCGCCGAGGCCGCGCGCCGCATCATCTGGAACTTCCTGCGCGTCGAGTGGCAGTGCCTCAAGCTCGAGGCGCTCGCGCCGACCAAGAAGCTCTCAGGCGACGAGGCCGCCATCGAGGCCAGCATAGGCACGGCTCCGCTCTCGACCGAGGGCGAGGAGGACGAGTTCGGCGCTGACAGCGGCGCCGACATGGCCGCGCTCCTCGGCGGCGACAGCGACAGTGACCGCGACGACAGCGACGACGATAGCGACGACGACAGCGGCGGCGAGCGGCGAGGCGCGGACGCACGCAGCGGCGCCGGCGTGTCGCTCCGGCCGTATCGGCGAGTGACGCGCGGCAACTCGCTCTCGCTAGCACCCGAGGACGCGGACGTGGATGGGAGGCTGCTGGAGGCTGGCGAGGACGGCGGGGCGGCCGCCGCGGCCGTGACCAATAGTTCCGGCGATGCACGGGGGCTCGCGGCCACGGCGCCGCGTCCGGGTGGAGACGCGGCCGACTAGACGACCGTGCGCCTCGAGACCTGTGCGTGTATATACTCGCCAGCGACACCCGCGACCTGCCTGCCTGCCTGCCTGCCTGCCTGCTTGTCTGCCTGGTCCGGTCCGATCCGGCCCAGTCTCGCCGGGCGACGCACGGCGCGGACGGACTAGCCGACGCACTTGTTGAGCGGCGCGAGCACGGGCAGCAGCTGGCGCGCGAGCGCGTGCAGCGCGCCGATCTGCGGCGAGTCGGCCGCGATGAGCGTGAGCACGAGCGGCGCCGCGTTCACGTGCAGCAGCACGACGTCTCCGAAGAAGGCCGTGACGCTGCGCACGCCGCCGAACTTGAGCTTGCCCACCTGCTCGGCCGCGCTCGCAAACACGACCGGCAGCGCCGTCTCGGCGAACTCGTGCGACGGCTCGGCGCTCTCGTCCGGCGACACTGCGCGTGAGGGAGGGAGAAATAATGAGAGAGAGAGGAAGAGAGAAGAAGAGAGAGAGAGAGAGCGTTAGGCGTGGGCGACAACAGCCGCGCATTGGTTCCGGGGCGATCGTTCGCCTGCTCGGCTGGTCGCTCGCCAGCGTGGAGCAAGCGCGCACCTCGCAGCAGCGGAACGCCCTCGGCCGTGCAGATGAGCAGCGCCTCGAGCGCGTCGAACCTGCAGCGGCGGCGCGCGTCAGCAGTGCGGACAACCGGCGAGGAGAGAGAGAAAAGAGGAGGAGGGGAGGAAGAGACGCACCGCGAGAGCACCTGCTTGAGCTTCTGCGTGAGCGCGGGGCTCTGGCGCGGCGGAGACGGACAGCGGAGGACGGAGGACGGCCGTTAGCTCTCTCTCTCTCTCTCTCTCAAGCGCGCGCAGGCGAGCCGGCGCGAGGAGGACGCGCGCGCACCATGTCGGCGTCCATGGCGTCCGGTTGTCTCTCTTCCCGATCGGCGGTTCTCGCGGTTTGCCACGATCGGAGCGCGACGACCTGTATAAAGTCGTGAAGATCTACTAGTTGCTGTGAATTGTGGACGCTATAACTACGCGTTGTAGAGTGAAGGTACATTCAATAGCATATATGCGCTCATAAAGTGATATTATATGCTCGAGCTGCATCCGTCGACTTCACAGCAATCAAGGAGCTTGCAGCGAGGTGTCTACAGCTCAGCTCAACGCACTTGGACTCGCGGGCATCCATCTGTCTCAACGCTAGCGCGCGGTGGTTGGCGCGCCGCTTATGGCATTCCACACTTGTTCTCGAAATGCGTGGCACGTGGACAGCCGCCGAGCTGCCTAGACCCGCTGCAGTCTCAGAGTCGCCGCCGCGCGCGTGCGAGTGCTCTTGTCGTCCGCGACGGGACGCTCGAGCTCTGCTGTGCGCGCATGGGACAATCGCGGGATCCGCGTCGGCTTGAGCGGCCGCTGGTGCTCGCTGTTGCGTCGCTCCGAAGGTGTCGCAGCCGAGTTGCCACTGGTCGGATCGACTGCGCGCGAGACCTCGCGAGGGGCGACCGCTGTCGAGACGCCGCGGAGAGAGACAGAGGCGCGCGAGCAAAAGCCAAACCGCGTCTCGGCAGCACTCAGTCGAACGCTCGAGCCATGGCGCGGAGGCTGCGCAGTCCGAGCTGTGGAGCTCATCCCAGGCTTCGTGACCGGTGATGCTGTCGCCTGGACCGCGGTCTCCAGGCGAAGCGATCGCGCGAGGAACTCGAGAGAGATCACGCTGCGCTCCAGCTCGTCGATACGGGCGGTCTGCACCACTTGGACTTGCCTCGCCTCGAGGCGAGCGAGCTGATAGGCAGCGAGATCTTCCAGTTGAGCGTCCAGGCGCTCACGGGCGATGGCGTTGTCGAACTCCAGGTCGTGCTCCCGGTTCTCGAGCCGCTGTTTCTCAAGCACGAGCACCGTTCCGTAGCGAGTCGCCATCTCCAGACGGACGCGCTCGCTCTCAACGAGTCGCTTGGCATGTATCGTCGCTTGGTTGGCCACTTCAATGTCATGCAGCGCTCGCTCGAGCTTCCACGTGGCGTCGTCAAGCTGTGACTGGAGCGTAATGACCTTGATCTCCAGTTGCTCATTCATCGATGTGGCGTCGCTCAACTCCAATCGGAGCGTAGGAACCTTGGTCTCGAGACGCTCGAGCTTCCATGTGGAGTCCTCAAGCTGTGACTCGAGGCTTGAGACCTTCACGAGCAGCCGATCGTTCAAGCTCGCCAAGTCGTAGAGGCGCGTGTTCGCTGTCGTAAGCTCGCGTTCGAGGTCTTCTTCCCGGTGCGCTGCCGCGTTGAGTGCTGCCTGCAGGTCACACACCACAAGCTGGAGTTCCTGGATCCGCCGGGCTGTTTGATCGAGCGCGGCATCCGATACAGGCGCGAGAGTTGACGTAGGCGTTGCATCAGACGTCGACTGGGTCGTGTCTTGGTCTGGCGAATCGGGAACGACTCGGTCGGGCAGCGCACCGGCACGAGAGGTGGCGGAGGTGGACGCACAGCGGCCTTGGATGCGGCTCGACACGCCAGGCTCGAATTCATCGGCGATCGCCAGCACAGAGCGAGTTGCCAGGGTCTTGATCGCCTGAGCAGCAGGTCGAGGCGTGGCTGTGAGAGCCTGGGTGAGGGCACGGGCCGTGGCGCGGACGACGGAGTGAGTTGCAGTCGCAGTCATCTCAAAGATCTCGAGGTCGACGGCGACGGACAGCAGTGGCAGAACAGTCGGTCGGAGGGAGGGAGGGCGACAGCTGGCGGAGACTGAAGCGGGGAGGCGGGAGCTCGGCGCGGGAGGAAGGAGATTCTGGAATGAGCGAGCGCGGAGGCTGTCGGCAGCGGTGGCGTCGGTGACGGATAAGAGTCAACTCGCTATGGGAATGGGAGGGAAATCCAGCGGGTCGGTCTCGTCGCGTCAAGCCTAGTCGCGGATTGATTGATTGATGGGGATTGCGTTGGACACCATTGCATCCGCGCGGACGCCACCGCCGGAACCGGCGCTTATCGGCAGTAAGTCGCATTCGATCACCGCTGCGTATGTGCGTGGAGTCGAAGTCGGCCCGTGCATGTACGGGCTGCAGTGATTGTCCGGCACGGCACGTTGTCGGCGGGTTACTCAAGTTGAAGTGCCTGGATACGCGTGGGCGACGATAGGGTTCCACGGAGGGTATCCCATCGCGCTCGTGCTGCCAGCGCTGCTGGTCGACTGCAGTCAACGGTTCGATGTCGCGCCATTTCAAGTTGATGGTAAGGCCAACGCGCTCGACCAGATGGCATCGCAGAAACGCTCTGGTTGCCTCAGGTGTTGACAATGGAGCAAGTTGAACCGACAGTGAACCACCAACTGTTGGCGTCCAGCGCTCCGAGGTGCGAGCGCATTACCAGGGTACTGTTTGCGATCTCGCAGAACGAACAGTTCAGCGAGAGCAAGTGACCATGGCGCGTTTGATCACGCGCAGATCGGGCGAGCAGGCATCGTCAAGAGCGGATTCGAACGGATGGAGCAAGCCGGGGTTATCTATTGCTACAGACGCCTGGCGCCGCTGCTGTAGTCGCGGCTCCGTCGACGTCGATACAGAAGACCGTCAAGCGTCAAGCTGCAAGCGCTCGACACTATGGTGCGTGCGTAATGCTTGCGAGTGGGGAGCATCCTCATCCACTGGCAATGAGAATTCCCCGCCGCATTCCTCCGACCATCCAGTAGCGCACAAGTACTCGCTTCACGATCGACTAGCTAGTGGCCTCCACATGTCTAGCAGCATAGCATTGACACGTCGATGGACAGCTCGTCGATGCTCACGTCTGCTCTTCTTCACTGTGAACGCTGCTGAGCCGGCCATGATGGTCATAAAGCGCAGACTGCAGCTCCATCGCAAGCAGAACACGCGTGTTATCGGAGACAGTGATCGCCGCCACCAACCTCCGGGCTTTTACCAGACGACGACTAGCAGAGCAAGACTGCGTACAAGCACGGGTGGACGTTGGCGTGATGCACGTGCACACCCATACAGTGCGATTACCTGCAGCAGAAGCTAAAGAGATGATCACGCAGTGTCGTGGAGCTCGCGCCATGTCCGATCTCCAGGCCCCGCTTCGTGGCGACAAGCCAACCCGTCCGCTCTATTGCTGCTCTCTGTCTGTCGTGTTGGCCCGGCCACGTCGCCGGTGTCCTGCGCGCCAGTGCTGAGTGCCGATAGCCTACATCTGGCGGAGCGCCTCCTCCTCTTCATGCTCCAGACGCATAGCCTCCTTGATAGCGCGTGACTCAGCCTCGACCCACTCCTTCTCGATGTCATCGTACTCGGCCGGGTCGGCAAACTCGATGCCGCGCATGCGCGAGAACTTCTCGAGGAAGCGGTGCGCCTCCACGTGGTCGTACTTGTCCATGAGCATCTGGAACGCGTCCTGCTCGGGCACGCCGCTCTCGATGAGCGTCAGCTGCTCGTCCGCGAACTCGTACGCCGTCTCGCTGTCGATCATGCCGTCGCGCCGCTTCATGTACAGCTCCGCCAGTCGGTCCTGCGGGAACTGGATGACCGGCACGCGGTCGCGGTCCTGCCGCGGGATCGGCGGCGGCGGGAACCGGTCCACGAGCGCCACCCACGAGGGCTTGCGCATGCCGCCGTTGCGCACCAGGCCCTTCACCTGCCGGATCATGTCCATCGTCCGCTTGCGCGCTCGCCCCATGCTGCCCACCCGCGGCGTCCGTCCGTCGGCCGCTGCTTATCACCGATCACCGGCCAGGAGGTGAATGGCTCGCCACCCCACCCACACAGCAGATCGCGATTCGGGAATGAATTGATCGAATCCGACGGGGAATGCCAAAGATAAGTATTATCCAATGAGACGGATAGTTGATGGGAAAGGCAGTGTTTCAGCCAATCCAGTGTTGCAATCGTGGCGGCTGAGCCACTTCAACACCGTTGCCACCGCTGACGCCTGCAAGACGTCGGGAGCGCATGGCGCGCTGTGCGAGCGCGATCGCGTGACAGAAAGCGCGTGCCGCCGACTGGCATGCGGGAGGCGCTGTTGCTGCTGTCAGGGATACAACTGGACTGGCAGCAAATACCAACGAGATTGGTCGCGCCATCGACCACGCAGTCAACCACGTGCATTCACATCCAAGTCCTCTTCATTCACTGATAAGGACGCTCCAGTTCACAACTACTGAAGCCCGACACAGGCGTCTCGCCCACAGCGCCGACGCGCTCGGTGCGAGCGGTCGTTCGTCGAATTCATGGATCGGTGTCCGATCCTAATGGTGGCCACCGCGACCACCGCCACCTCCTCCGCCTCCGCGATGTCCTCCGCCACCTCCTCCCCCTCCGCGATGACCACCACCTCCTCCACCTCCGCGATGACCACCTCCGCCACCACCTCCACCGCGATGGTGATCCTCCAACTCGGACGTCGGTCTGCTCTCGAAACTCGGATCAGATCCCTCAACTGACGCTGCACTGACGCCTGCGAAAGAGGCGACGACCACGATGGCCGAGAGCAGCGCGAGCTTCATCGTGTCACTTGATGAGTCGCGGCTGTGGTTGCAAGCGTGCTTGGTTTATTGTTGCCGCGGCCGATTGCGTTGTGAGCAGTGGAGAGGGATGTGAACGGTGGCGTTGGCGTTGGCAGACACCAGCGTTGGCAGATTGCGTGGAAAGCGAGCAGGGGATTGGGCGACAGTGATCCGCCCTGCGCACGCGAGTTCTTTTCACGTCCCCTTCCGAGCCGTTTCTTCGCCTGCTCTCCACCGGATCGCGGAGCTCCAAACGTCGCAGGACTGCTAGCGCACGAGCAGCCAACCGTCCGATCAAGCTAGTGTTGTCGCGTCATCGACAGGGAAGCGGATACCAGGAGAGTCCGTTTGCGTCGCTACATGACCGGTTTGAGTCAAAGAGACTATTGGTGCACACCGTGGTCGCACTCGCTTCCAGCCACTTCAACCTCCTTCCAACCCAAACTCGCTCGACTTCCTCTTGTGGCAGGACTAGCCACGATGGTCAGCGCAACGCTCTCTTGATTGACAAAGCATCAGATAGTAACGAGTTCGAGTCAGCTTCGCAGCAAGTGCCAAGTCTCAGACGAGCAGATCAACGCGAAAGCGACGAATCGTCCGTTCATTCGCCGTTGCCAGCACGCGACGTTAACTCGAGCGAGAACGCATGACAACTACAATAGAGAAGGCCGCTCCGCTGTTGCTTTTGACCCTCCGATCCCACGATCGCCGCAGTTGCCATGCCGTCCACGCAAACGCATCACCAGCCGCGACCCCACTTGTGGCCCCAACCTCCGCGACCCCAGCCTCCGTGGCCCCAGCCTCCGTGGCCCCAGCCTCCACGACTCCAGCCGCCGCGACCCCAGCCACCGCGCCAGTTTTCTTGGGGGTCGATCGCGTTTTCGAGCTCGGCTGGGACGCTCGGGCTCTGGGGAGTCACAACCTCCGCGCCAGGAGCCAGCGCGACCGCAGCTACCGCTCCCACGGCCGCAGTCGCTTCGACAGTTGGGGTGTCCGCTGCACTGACTGCGCCAGTCGTGAGCGCGCATACAGCGAGAGAGAAGAGCTGGAGCTTCATGCTTGGTCGATGTGGACGGAGGCTGAGGGAGACGGTCGATGTGTGTGTGTGTGTGTGTGCTGTCGGCGGCCAATTGCGTTGTGAGCAGCGGAGCAGGCGTCTCACCTGGCTCGACTCGTCCGCTCGACGGATTGATGGAGAGAGGCGAGGGAACTCCCCGCGCCATCTCCTGCGCGTGCTCCTCGACCCGAGCGCGCGAGGAAACGGACACTTCAACACGGTCGATCTAGCTCGCCTCAGGCTTTCGAATCAGACACACTCGACAGTCGGCTCGCTGACTGGTCCATTGCATCTGATGCTCTGTTCCCTCTCCCATTCGTCAAAATATGCGTGATGGCGATTTTTCGACCAATCGACGCTCCGTAGCTCTTGAGTGGCTGTCAGACCGTTGACAATAGCGCGCCGTGGCGTCGCGATGCGAGCCGCCGCCGCAACTCTGGATTTCCATCGGAACCAAGCACGCAGCTCACCATGGCCGACAACACGAGCATCTACCCGCGTGGCGAGCTGGACGCGCACAACGGCAAGGCCGTGACGGCGCTGGCGACGACCCGCGAGAACCCGAACCTGCTGCTGTCGGCGTCGCGCGACAAGACGCTGGTGGCCTGGCAGCTGACGAGCGACGGCGAGTCGTACGGCTTCGCGCGCCGCCGCCTGACGGGCCACTCGCACTACGTGCAGGACGTGGTCATCTCGTCGGACGGGCAGTTCGCGCTGTCGGGCTCGTGGGACGGCACGCTGCGTCTGTGGGACCTGAACACGGGCATCACGACGCGCCGCTTCGTGGGGCACACCAAGGACGTGCTGTCGGTCGCCTTCAGCGCGGACAACCGCCAGATCGTGTCGGGCTCGCGCGACAAGACCATCAAGCTGTGGAACACGCTCGGCGAGTGCAAGTACACGATCACGGAGGACGGCCACTCGGAGTGGGTCTCGTGCGTGCGCTTCTCGCCGTCGACGGCCAACCCGCTGATCGTGTCGGCCGGCTGGGACAAGGTCGTCAAGATCTGGAACCTGTCCAACTGCAAGCTGCGCACGAACCTCTTCGGCCACGAGGGCTACCTCAACACGGTCACGGTCTCGCCGGACGGCAGCATCTGCGCCTCGGGCGGCAAGGACGGCACCGCCAACCTCTGGGACCTGAACGAGGGCAAGCGCCTCTACTCGCTCGTGGCCGGTGACGTCATCCACGCGCTCGTCTTCTCGCCCAACCGCTACTGGCTCTGCGCGGCCACGACCTCGGGCATCAAGATCTGGGACCTCGAGTCCAAGATCGTCGTGCACGACCTCGTGCCGGAGTTCGAGCAGCCCAAGGGCAAGTACGCCCAGCTGCCGTACTGCGTCTCGCTCGCCTGGTCGGCCGACGGCTCGGTGCTCTTCTCGGGCTACACGGACGGTGTCATCCGCGTCTGGGCTGTGGGCAACTAAGCGCCGCCCGCGCCTGTCGATCGTGGCAGCGGCCTGCGTGTCTGCTTGGGCTCGGACCAGCGTCTAGCGCCGGTCGGGCAGCGTTGCGCGCAGACGCTTGCGCTCGCTCGCGCTTTGCTAGGCAGATGATTGCGGAGCAAAGCGTGACAGACAACGAAATCCATGAGTTTCACCTCACTCTCGGCGTCTCCCTCTCGTGTGGTCGATCGGTCTCCTGCGCTGGCGTTGTTGCGTTGCCTGTCGAACATGGTTGTGCTGTCACGGATCTGTTTGTGTGAGTGGGGCCGAGAGGGTGCTCGCTCGCTCTCCTTGTGACTGAAGGAGGCGCGAGAATGCACCAAGGCGGCTCGGACTTGCGTCCATAGAGCCATGGCAAACGAAAAGCGCACGCTCACGGACTCGCTCGGCTCGCGGAGAGGACCAACGTGATTCCATTCTTCTCCATTCTCATTAGCGGCCGATCGCGTCACTGTCGTCGAGGCAGCAAAGCATCACGGCAGCGCTGCGCTGTGCCACGCCAACACCCTGCCACCGCCCCCGCCGCCGTGAGACGTTAGAGAGCGAGGAGCAAGCGGGCGCGACCGTGCCAAAGCGCCTGAGAGGGAGTGGAACGCCAGGAGCAGCAGCCGTCGCCGAGCTGACACACCAGAGGAGCCGAGCGTCTACTTGAGCTTCTTCTTGATGCGCAGCTGGTTGCTGTGGCCGCACTTCTTCTTGCGGCAGTTCGTGGCGCGCGGCGGGAGGCGCGCGTAGCAGATGCGGCAGATCTTCTTCTCGCAGTTGGTCTTCTTGGCGAGCGCCGCGAGCGTCGGCTCGATGGCGCCACCGCGCAGACGCAGCACCAGGTGGAGCGTCGACTCCTTCTGGATGTTGTAGTCCGACAGCGTGCGGCCGTCCTCCAGCTGCTTGCCGGCGAAGATCAGGCGCTGCTGGTCAGGCGGGATGCCCTCCTTGTCCTGGATCTTCTGCTTGACATTGTCGATGCTGTCCGACGGCTCCACGTCGAGCGTGATCGTCTTGCCCGTCAGCGTCTTGACGAAGATCTGCATCTTGACTGCAGCCAGTCCGTCACAGCCACCACGTCGAGGTCAGTCACAACTTCTGCGATCGTCGGGCAGTTCGGCTGGACCAGGGAGCGGCGGCCGAGCGCGGGGGGAGCGAGCGAGCGGCAAGACAGCTAGCTTCTCGCGATTGCGCCGGTGCGCTGTGCGTCTCCCTCTCACACGCGAGTCGCCCGAGGACGCCGCGCGGATCGTCCGCGTGCCCGGCTCCTCGGTGCCCCCGCCCGCTGCTCGGCTCGTCCGCCTGTCGGGCTCCCCGGTCCTCCTGGCCCGCCGCCACGCGCGCGCGGGCCGCATCTACATGGAGAGCGCGCGCACGCACCTGTCCCTCTCTCAAAATGCGGCGCTCCGACGGCCCGATGGGGAATAAGCGGCCCCACCAACCAATAGCGCAGCATACAAAGGCCAAGAGGCCGAGCCCAGCCAGCCAGCCACTCAAACGATCCTACCGTTGCGGTCTTCAAAAGTACGACAATTCACGGTACGGAGAGCCCTCACCGGTTCGATCGCATCGCGGTCCGCTACCGGTTTGGTCGCGGTTCGGTTACACAGCGCTGGGATCGAATCGTACCCTGCGCTACGCTGCCGAAAATGAATTGTTTTGGGCGATCTTGTCATCCGCTCTGTTTGGGCGCATTGAAGTGCAACACGCGACTCGCATCGAGGCGGGGCTTGTCACCTTTGCAGTTGGACGCGACCGGAAGGCGTCTGGAACTCGAGGCGGACAGCCGGCGCGCAGTGAGCAGCCCAGCGCTGCGCTGTCGCTGCGCTGTCGCTGCCTCGCGCGCGCGGCCGCTGCTCGATAAGAACGCGGATGGAAGGCGCGCACGCGGGCGGGCGGGCGGGCGGAAGGCAGGCAGCCACTGTCTCGGTCCTCTCCTTCGGATGCCGCCTGACGTCGCCGCTCTCACGCCCGCGGTTGGGCTGGCCGTCGGTCGTCCGTCGGTCGGTCGGATCCTCGGGTCACTAGGACGCATAGATATGGCGCCGCCAAGCAAGCATGCATGTTCAACTCGGCGACTTCAAGAGCTCTCTCTCTCTCTCTCTCCCTACGTACCTACTACTTGTCGGGCGGGCGTTGTTGCATTGCATCGCATCCATCACATCGCCTTCCCGGCTCGCACCGAGGCGCTCCCTCCCTGCGGCAGGCACCGAGGCGAGCGAGCCTTCTGTCGCTCGCGACCGGCGGATTGGCCGCGGTCTGTCTGTCTGGCTGCATCGGTCGCCTCGCGGGTGGGCAGGTAGCCATCTCTCGCGCGTGCGCTCGAGGCGAAAGGACGCATCCGTCGTCTCCCGCGCGTGACGTGCGCGGCGCCAGTTGGCAGGTCGAGGCGGCGGCGGCGGCGACTGAAGCGCTGAACCACGCGGAGCAGGCCGGCGCGTCGACATCGCAGCTCGCGCCCGCTCTCTTGCCCTACCGTAGAGTGGCGTGGCCGGCAGCGGCATTCGGGAAACGGACCCGCGCAGCGCAAGACGTGACGGACCGACGAACCGAGGCACAGACGAGCATGATGGACCGACTGCTCGGCAAGATCGGCATGCCGTCGTACCTGCCGACGCCCGCGGAGGTGCTCGAGGGCGTGCGCTGGCTGCGCGAGAACCCGGCGCTGGCCGCGAGCGTCGTCGTAGGGCTCACCAGCTACTCCATGGCCAAGTACTACGAGTACGAGGGAGATTCGGACGCGGAGGAGGAGGTCAACGACCGCGCCGAGCTCTCGCTCGACAGCCTCAGCATCACCGACAGCCAGCTAGACATGGCACTGGGCGGCCGCCGCGCGACGCAGGAAGAGATCGCGCGGTCCGTCTCGGTCATCCAGCTCGGGCTGTTCAAGGCACACCCGCGCGGCGCCGCGAACCGCACTAGCGCCACGGACAGCACCGTCAGCACGCAGTCCTCCGCCGGAGACGGCAGCTTCAGCGGCGGCCTACGCTCCCGCGCCAGCTCCGTGTTCGACCGCGCGCTGCTAGAGGTGAGAACAACGAGGCGCGGCTGCTGGGACTGGACGGATAGTCGACTCACGCACGATACCCGCCATGTGCTCGTCGCAGAGTTCCATGGACAGCGAGTCGGAGGCCGAGGAGCGCGAGAAGAGGCCCACGTGCATGCACGGAGACAAGTGCCCGCCCGAGCGACCGTGCTGCGACCCGGAGTGGGGCTGGTTCGTGTCGACCGCGCGCTCGGGCAAAGTGAGCGCCACAGTGTCGCCCGCCTTGGCCGCCGACGCCGCAAAGCCGGCGCCATAGAGTTCACCGCCACTGTATTTATTGGCTGCGCCGTCAGCTCGAGGGCGACGCGCCCGCCTCAGTGAGCGCACGCACCAAGCGCGCCGTGTAACAAGCCCGCCTACTTACCCGCTCAAGTCAGCAAGCCAGCAAGCCAGCAAGTCAACCAGCAAGCGCCCCCGAGTTCCCGGACGCCGCCGCTAAGCGCCGTCGCGAAGCGTCGTGGTCGTTGTCGCCGCCGTACGTCGAGGCGCCGCGACGGCTCCGACGTGATTCGGAGCGCGTGCCTTTGTGTCCGATAAATGGTTGATACTGTAATCCACGAACAAATAACGGATAGACGCGCCATTAGCGAAACGAGCGACGTGTAGCAAGAGACTCGCTTGTGGTGGTGCGCGCATCGGATTGACCGAGCGAGCGAGCGAGCGAGCGAGAGCACCACGCTATTCGGCGCCGGACGAGCCAGCGAGCGAGGTGAAGCTCTCCTCCCTCCCTCTCCCTCTCGACCCATGGCGTTCTACCGTGTGGGTGCGCGGCTGCGGATGACGCGCGCGATGGCGCGGCGCATGGCGCGCACGGGCAGTTCTCGGCGGACAGCAGAGGCCATCGAGCGCGTCGTGCAGGCCAGCAAGAACCGCTTCGGCGGCGCGGTACGTCCGATACCGTGGATGCATGCCGGTGGACAGACTCCAGAGCGTCTGTCTAACGCGGGAGTTGGTGCTGGGGCGGCAGATCGGTGCGCCTATCGCGGCGTCGCTGGCCACGGCGCTCGATTCGGGTCTCGTGTTCCACACAGCAGAGTACCTGTTCTTCGACGACGGCGAGGACGACGACGGGACGTACGTGGCTCTGCTTGCTCGCTTCCTTGCTTCCTTGCTCCTGTCCTCGTTCGCCGCGCTGCGCTCGGCCGCGATACGCGCGAACCGCCGCCACCACACGATACGCATTGACACGCTGACGACTGAGCAGTTAATATCTCCTGTGCTGCTGTCCGATGGCAGATAACGCGCGCGCTCTTAGCCGCGGGCCTTGTCTGGCACCGAGACGCGTGCGTGCATGCGTGAGGAGGGAGTGCGGCGCTGCTGTGCGGCAGCGGAGCCGCCGCGCGCGGTCTCGGGCGCCAGCGTGAAGGACGCAAGGACAGGAGGAGCGCGGAGCATTTGGCGACGGCAGGGCAGAGGGCCTTTTAGATAGGACGAGGAGCGAGGAGCAGAGCCTGGTCGGCTCGTGGCGCAGACGACTAATACACGCGGCGCGCGCGCTAAGCGCGTTGAGGGCCTTGACCCACTCGGTCCGTCGATCCGTCGGTCCGTCGGTGGTCGGCGTCATCCACTAATCGGCTTTCTCTTGGTGTTTGTATACCGTACGTCGACACAGACACGAAGTTAGTCGCCCACCCGACAACCGAGAGCGAGAGCCCCAGTCCGCGTCGAGAGCCGCCAAGCCGAGGAGCGATGGCGCCGAGCCCGAGTACCGAGAACAAGCCGCTGCGCGTGAGCGAGCACTTCCCGCGTGTGCCCGCGGGCTGCGAGAAGGTGGCGGACGCCTTCTTCGCGTGCTTCTACGAGCACGGCAAGCAGCCGGCAGGCACGAACGACGCCGAGGTCGGCAACCGCGCGCTCGACGGACCCTGCCGCCAGTCCATGGCCGCCTACAACACCTGCGTGGACGCGGCTGCCGCCAAGGCGCCCAAGACGCTCTTCCGCGTGCCCGAGGCCTACCGCACGCGCGAGTAGGCGCCGAGAGCCCGCGAGTGAGCGCCAGGAGGATGTAGATACACGAATCGAATGCCGCTGAAGCGCGCGGTCGTTCGCCTGTAGCCCGCTGAGCATGGAGCCTGACGCTGGCTGGAGGCCAGGACGTCGGGCATGCGCGTTACGCTGCCAGCCACCCGAACGACTTGACGCTAGGGAGTTTACTTTCGGCGACGGCCACGGCCACGGGGCGGCTCGTGTTACGTTCATCCCTCGACCCTATCCGGCACCGACGCAGGCTGGCAACACGGCGCCGCCAAGCGCCGGGCTGCGACTCGGTGGCGGCGCCGCGCTCGAAGCCGACGCGCTTAAACCTGCACGTCCTTCTCCCAGTCGTAGTTGGCGATCTCGTCGTCGATCTCGTCCGCGACCTCCGGGTACATGGCCGTCACCTCGTCCATGGTCGTGGCGCGCGACGTGCGCGTCTCCTCCATGAGGCCGATGAGCTCCTGCAGCTCAACGATGCGCTTCTTCGAGTCGTCCACCTTCTCGTTCAGCTGCGCGAAGAGCTGGTCGAGCGTCTCCTTCTCGTTCAGGCGCAACTCGTCCGGCGTCTCCGCCGTCACCACGTCCAGGTCCGCCGGCGTGATGCTCGGGAACGAGATGCTCTTGTAGTTGGCCTCCATCGCGTCCACCAGCTCCTTGTTCTTGATCACCGAGCGGTAGTACTCGAAGTCGATCGGCTCCGGCTCGTGCACGTACTTACGCGCCTCGGCCTGGATCTCGCCGTGCGCGTTGCGCAGCGAGTCGAGCGCCGCGCGCGCGCGCGGGTCCGTCAGCTTGGCCGAGATCGCGTCCCACTCGACCGCGCGCTGGACGAGGCCGCGGCGCACCACCTGCTGGCGCAGCTTGTTCATCATCTTCGTCGAGATCGGGCGAGCGGAGCGGTCCGAGGCGAGAGGCGCAAAACGAGCGAGTAGTATGCCCCCCTCCTGTCGCGACCGGTTGAGTCGTTTGCGGCCAGCAAGGCTCGGCGCGCCACAATTCAAACCGCGCCGGTCACCCATTCGAGTACTCGTCGAGACGAGGACGCCAATTCAAACTCCAATTCAATGTTGCTCTCCGGCGACTTGACCCAACGTGACGTGGTCCACACCTGATCGAGCGAGCGAGCATGTCAATGCGGCGGCCACCATGCCAACCAGAGCGGGAAATCCCACCGCACCCATCCATCGACGGCAACGGCGGCGACAACGGCAACGACGACCGTCGGCGGCGAGATGAACCAAGAGACGAGCTGGGAGAAGCTGCAGCGGCGCATGGCGGAGGACCCGCTCGTGCCGCTGGGCTGCCTCGCGACCGCCGGCGCGCTGCTGGGTGGGCTCTCGGCCTTCCGGCGCGCGGCGGACGCGGCCACACAGCAGCGCTTCATGCGCATGCGCGTGGTGGCGCAGGGTGGCACGGTCGCCGCTGTGGCGCTCGGCTCGTTCCTGGCCATGGGCCAAAGGAGCGCGAAGAAGGAGGCGTAGCGTCGCCAAGGAAGCGTCGGGCGAGCGGCGCACGGGGAATCGGCGGCGCGGCGAGAAGGAGGAGCGACGCCCGAAGCGCGCATGATTGTCCAAAGCGGCGAGTCGGTGGGATTTGATTTATCGTGTGCCTACGCTAGGAAGAACATGAAGAAGATCAAAAAGACGAATAAAATAGCCGAGACCTTGAGCGCGAGCATTCTATTGTTGGACAGGCTCGAGAAGTACTTGAGCAGCTCGTTCTCGCCCGCTGACACGTTCGCGAGCGAGTCGTCCACGTTGTCGTCGATCCTGCGAGCCACAGCGCACGCAGTCGCCGGTTAGTCGCGGCCCGAGATACCACCAGCCCGGTGCAGCGCAGCACAGCACCCACCGGCGCACGAGGTCGCCCTGCTCGTGGATCAGCGTCGACAGGCGGCCGAAGAGCTGTCCGATGTCCACGATGTGGCTCTCGATCTGCGTCACGGCCTCGGCTCGCGCCTCCGAGTAGCTCTGCTGCTCAGCCGCGACCTGCTCCTGCGTCATGGTAGAGATCAGCGGCTGGATCTCCGCCGCGCCGTCGTCTCCGAGCACGCCGTCAGGCCGCGGCAGTGCGCTTCCGCTCCCGCTGCGCGGCGGTTGCCCGGCACCGCTGCTTCCGCCGCCCGACGACCGCGGCGGAGCCTTGAACGCGAGCGGCTTGCCGAGCGCCGACGACGCCGTCTTGCCGTAGCGCGCGCGCCGACTCTGCTGCAGCTTCATGTTTTCCTGGCGCACCTCGAGGATGTCCTTGAAGCCGCGCGTCGTGGCCATCAGGTTCGACTTCATGAGCGACACGATCGCGTCCGAGTGCGTCGCCGCCTGCCGCGACCCGAGCGCCGTGCGCCGGCTATTTGTGTACTCCTGCAGGTTGTCCAGCTGCATGTTGATGTCCGTGATATCCTTCTTCACCAGCGCCGCCAGCTCGTTGATCGCCTCTGTCGGGTCGTTAAACATATTGTTCTGCCGCACCACTGCCTCCGCACACACATACATATCGACGACGGTCAGTACCTCGTGACCAAGAGAGCACGCGGGTAGCGCGGACGCACGCTGCGTGAGCTGCTGCAGCCGCTTGGACGCCTGGTACACCTCCTTGGAGATGTCCGAGGCTGCCGCGTTGAACTGCGCGTTCTCCTGGATCCCCGTCCGCGGCGCATGCTTCTGCTCTAGCGCCGCCGGGGCCGCGCCCGACGCGCGCGACACCTGCTGGCACAGCCGCTGGAAGTCGCCCGTGCGGTCCGCCGCCATGCCGCTCGTCCGTCCGCGCGTCGGGTTCAGGGGGGACGCCACGCCTCTCGCTTCTTCCTCCCGTCCGCGCCAGCGCTGAATTTCGAGGCAGGGGAGGGAAGCGTACTTTCGCGGCGAGCTGCGGTTACATCGCTGAGCTGTACCATCGACGCCGCTGCTATACGGTCGAACTTCACCCGTAAGAAGCTGTGCTCTTGCCGAGCCATAGAGCGCAGTGATTGGTCCACTAACGTTGGAGCATTTGTAATCCTAGGGCTACGGGTTCATAAACTCTTGTAGACAGCAAACGCTCTGTATCGAGTCTACTCAACCACTGTGATGGACTCCCTTCGATGTATGAATGTCTGTACTCACCAATCTTTCCAGCTTTCGAAATTGCATAGCCGAGACAGAAGTAGGAACGACCGATCTTCATTCCTCGACCATCGCTCTTCTGCTCGCACCAGTTGAAGCCAGCATCGCGGCGGCCGCTTCCAGACGCAGTTCGTGGCAGTAGACGCGCGAGTAGCGACTTCGTGCGAAGCGAAGAGTTCGGGAGCGCCGCGGTGGAGGCATGCCAGCGCCGAGTCCAGCGTCCGCGCAGCAGTCTTCATGCTGGAGAAGTCCATCGATGGGAAGAGGCGGTGAAAGAGGCGGTGAAAGAGAAGGCAAACGAGGAGGCGTCCGCCGCCTTCCCCACCAAGACACTTCGTCTGCGTTAGCGCGCGACACACCAGCAGCTCAGCAACACTTGCCGCTCCCGCTCGTATCCGACGCTGCGCTCAAGTCGGGCAACAGTCGAGCGTGGCGCGTCTCTAGCTCTTCGTCGTGCTCGACACGACCGCGATCGGTTCAGCAAGCCGCTCGGCATCCCCCCTACTCTCTCGCATGCATCGACTCGCGTCCGGCATGTCTTCTGATACCGCTCTTAGCGGCAGCGGCGTCGACGATCTGCACTCTGGCTCTGAATGGCCGACACAAGCAGCGGTCAGCACGCAATCGTCGGTCGTGTCCGCGGCGGCCGCCTGCTCCGTCGAAGCCCCATCCGTGGGGCGGAGATCCATGCCATCTGCGTCGGATGGTGGCATGCAGAGACACACGCGACGGGCGTCTGCATGCGAGCGCTCCCCAGCGCCACCGATCTAGCGGCTCTGTCTACATCCGGAGGCGTGATTTGCCTCCGATCCCGTACGTCCTGATGACGAGCGGCCGGCCGGCAAGCGGACGGACGGACGGACGAGCGAGCGAGCAAGCGAGTAGCTCGGACAGCTCTGTGCTGAGCAGAGCAGAGCCGAGCAGAGCCGAGCAGAGCCGAGCCGAACCGCGGCGCGTGTGACTCACGGCGCCGCCCGCGCGCTGCACGCCACGTTGACTCGCGTCCGTCCGTCCGCGCTCACATCCACGAGGAGTCAAGTCGCCTCTCAGCGCGGAGCTCGCGATTCGTCCGCTGCGCCGCGTGGAGTCAACTGTTCCGTGCGCGGAAACCGCATGGTGCTCCGTGTCGTCGTCACACTTGCCAGCCTATCACGGCCAAGCACCGCGCGGAGCGGCGTCTTGCTCTCAGCATGTGGCGCGCAGGGCCTGACGGCGGCGCGCGACCGAGCTACCGCAGCTCCAACGCGTCGCTGTCGACCGCCGCGACGACTCCGCGGTCGCGCGTGCCGTCCAGCGCCGCCACGGTGCTTGTCAACCTCGACGGTACGTCTCCATCAGTCGCGTGACCGAGCGACCTAGAGAGCGAGCGCTGACGCTGACGCTGACGCTAGCACTGACACTCGGCTGCATGTATGCAGTGCACATCCACTGCGCGACGATCGGCCGCGACATCAGCCAGGCGGACGAGGACCTGGTCGTGCTCTTCCGGCGCAACAGCAACGAGGTGACGTCGGAGTCCACGCGGTGGGGCGCCGACCACGTCGCGCGGACGTCGTGGCGCTGTCGCAAGGCTCGGCGTCGCCAGCCGTGCGCTCCCGGTCCTTCCGCATCTCACCACTCAAGTGCCGCGACCTGGCGGCCACGCTCGAGCTCGACATCACGTGGGACTACGTCTCTCCCTCGCGCGCGGCCACGTCGCCGTCTCCGGCTCCGTTCGCAGGGCTCACGGGTCCCACACCGGCGTCCACACTGCTGCTGCCGAGCGGCAAGAAGGAGCCGCGCGCGCCGCTCAACTCGTCCTCGCTCTCCTCTCGGCGCACGACGACGACCAGCAGGAGGTCGGCCGACAGTGACCTGGACGAGCTGCATTTGAGCCACGGCGGCGAGGGCGGATTTGGCGAGCTTGTCACCTCTGCGCTGCGTCACTCGAGCCATATGGCGGCTAGCCGCGAGCAGCAGCACCAGGTGCTCAAGTTCTCGGGTGACTGTCCGTCCGAGGTCCAGATCCTTGCGCGCCGCGGATCCCCGTACAGCTGCATTCTTGAATCTGTCGACTCGCAAACTCGAGGAGCAGACAGTAACGGCGTGCAGGCGCCTTCAGCAGACGACGCGCCGCCGCACATGCGCGTAGAGGGCCGCGACTGCCTCGCTTCAGTCCGTCGAGGAACCGAGCATTACCCGTCACAACCAACCACTGCTGTAGCGTGCTTGGGAGATTGGCGTGCTTGACCGTCTCTCGAGACTAGAATTGTCATCGAATCCTAGTCGACGAGGGATGACGGCGAGGTGAACGAGAGGGCTGAGGTGATCTCCGTCGAAGAGCGCAGAGCGCAGCACCGTGGAGGCATATGGGTAGAGAGCTGTATCAGTCTCGTACACGCGATCTAGTGTGCTGAACCGGTCCTCGGTCTTGTCGTTGTAGCGGAATGTGTGGAAGCTCTCGGCTCTAACAACGGAACCCACGAGGTGCCAAGACGCCAACAGCTCCTTCAGTTGCACGTGGCTCGAGTCATTTCCGTACCAGTGGCTTCTGTTCGCCGCCACTAAGCAAGCACTCCAGTCTCCTGTAGCAAGCATCGCTGCATCATCACGCACCTTTACACCCGCGAGACGCTGGAAGAACTTGCGACGCTTGGGCTTGTTCGACGGTGTGTATATGCTGGCGAGGAGATGCGGCTGCTCTAGAATGTCCACCTCGACTGAATTGCACACACGTTCTGAAATGGGTCCGCCCACCCATGGTTTTGAGGTAGTCGACGGCGGTAGCGACCAATGTCTCCCTTGTGTCCGCCTTCAGCGGCAGACGTCTAACATTCGTGGTTGAAATGCACAGCGGATACGTCATTGCGCACTGTACTCGCAGCCACATGTTGGTCATCACAGTCCGTGCCGCGCGATAGCGCTCAGCGAGTGCGAGGTGTCGAGCGTGCAGCTCGCTCGCGAGGCGAGGAGCGCTCGCTGAGCGCAGGTGGGCTAGCTCGTTCTTTGCGGCGGCGGCGCGCGCAGCTCGACGGCGGTTCCTGGCGTCGAGTTGGGCGCGTGAGCGGTACGGTGGAGAGCGCGAGGCGCGAGCTGTGTGGTGCGGGGTCATGCAGGTCGTTTATTCAGGAGAGAAGGAGCTCGAGTGGGAGAATGCGCGGCTCACGATCGCAGGGGTTCTTCGCGTCACCCCATTCCGATAATGGCTAGTACTACCCCCCTCACACAATTGTTTTGGTTTGGGTTTCTTGGAGAACTTGGTCTGGGTGTTTTGCACCGCGGTTGGGGCTACGGTCTTCGTGGGATTGTTCATTCCTCCAAAGTCCACTCTGGCTTCCAATATGCCAGCTGGTTTCTTAGCCCACCATCTCTACAAAAAACAAGTGTAGAAGGCCAAATGAGGGCCAAGCCTCCGCCAACGTCGACGAGCGTCGCGCGGCCGAGGGTCGCAGTTTGCGCGGCAGCTGGTGGCGAGGAGCGCCATCCGCGGCGCCGGTTGAGGCGCATAGAGCGCGGCGGCGGTGCGCGCTACTGTCTGCCCGCCGCCCCGATGGCCAATCGCGGCGCGCGGCCGCAGATGCCGATCCCGCGCGAGCGAGCTGCCGGCTGGAGGCGTCGACGTCGACGTCGGCGCCGGCGGTCGACAAGTCGCGGCGACGAGCGCTTGGCGTGCGACAGCCGTCCGTCCGCTCGCGGCTCCCTTGCGGCTCGCGGCTCCCTTGCGGCTTGCGGCTCCCTTGCGGCCTGCGACTCTCTTGCGGCGGGAGGCGCGGCCGATCGACGATGGACGGAGAGCTGCGGGCATCGGCGGCGCGGACGATAAGCACGCGGCGCAGAGACCGGCGGCTTGCTTATCGCGGCGCGGGCGTAGTACGCGCGGATCTCCGCGTTGGACCGTCGTTTGGCGCCAAGTGGCGCATTTCTTCGTCGTGTCCCACTCTCATCGAGAAAGTGACAAAGTCGACGCTCGACCGACCGGCTATGCGCGTAGCAGCGAGGCCGACACGGGCGCACTTTAGCGTCGCGCGCGCCGCCTGCCCGGACACTTTCACGCGTTCCATGCGTGCGTCGGTCCGTCCGGACTCCGTGCCGCGCTAAAGTTTCCCAGGGCAACGCACCCACACCCACGCGCGCAGAGCGCCGGCGCGCGCGGCTTGCTTATACTCGACGATCGATCGCTCCTTTCCCTCTCCGCTTGTCTCGGGCGTAGAGCCGAGCGCGCTCTCTTGCCGCCAGCCTGCGGTCCGGTACGGTACTGTGCTCGCGAGCGCAGAGCCAAGAACAAGGCGAAGAGGAGGAACAAGAGGAAGAAGCGCCGCCTGTCGCCGCCTGTCGCCGCCTGTCGCGACGCACGGGGCATTCGCGCTTTTCCGCCGCGCCCCACTGGAGAGCGACCGCCCTTCCAGTACATTCAAGCCCGCCCGCCCGCCCGCCCGCCCGCCCGCTCAAGCATGACTGCCGACGTGATGACCCGACGCGCCGACGCGCTGCCCGGCAAGCCGCCCGCGGCCGCGGACGCACAGTGGCGCTCGCCGCGAGACCTGCCGGCGCGCCGCCGCGTGCTGCGCCGCGTGCTGGCGCTGCTGCGCGGCCCGCACACCGCTCGCGTCGCGGCGGACGCGGCCGCGCGTCTGGCCGCGCGCGTGGAGCTCGCGCTGTACGCGGCGGCGGCGTCGCCGGCCGAGTTCTCGGCGCCCGCCACGTTGCGCAGGCGCGTGCAGGCACTTGTGGCCGCGTCCGCGCACGAGGCGCGCGCGCGCGCCGACCTCATCCACCTCGCCAGCCTCGACGCCAAGGCGCGGCCCCTCGCTCGCACCGCTTGGGCGTCCGCTCGGGCGTCCGCTCGGGCGTCCGCTCGGGCGTCCGCTCGGGCGGCGTCCGCCGTCGCATCTCCGTCCGCCGCGGCGTCCCCGCTCCTGTCCAACGAGGACGTGACGCGCGAGATCATGGCGTTCCTGGACGGCAAGCAGGTACTGCGGCTGCGCGCGCTCAACTCGCAGGCGCGCGCGCTGCTGCCGCGCTGCGTCTTCTCGCTGCGCGTGGAGATCTCGCAGCTGCTGCTGGCGCTCGACACCGGCGCGCTCGCGGGGCTGCGCAGCCTGCGGCAGCTCGTGGTGCACGCGCCAACGGCGTCCGTGCGGCAGCCGCCGGCCAGCGTCCCCGCGGACGCGTCCCCCGCAGCCGCGCACGCGCCGCTGCTTGCCTGGAGCTGCGCGGAGCTGGCGCCCACGGCCGCGGGCGACGGCGAGCGCGCTGTCTGCCTGCTGGCGCGCGCGCTGCCGCACTTGCCCGAGCTCGCGAGTCTCCAGCTGCCCGCCGTCTTCTGCCACACGGCGGCGCGCCAGGGTGTGCGAGCGCTCGCCGACGCGCTGGCTGCCGGCGCGTGTCCGCGGCTGCGAGACCTCGTGCTGGGCGGCAGTCTACTGGCAGACGCCGGCGCGCTGGAAGTCGCGCGCGCGCTGGCCAGCGGCCGCCTGCCGCTCCTCGCACGCCTGGACCTGCGGCGCGCCGGCGTCGGCGACCGCGGGGCCGCCGCCGTGCTGGCCGCCGCCCCTGCGTCGCTGCGTGCGCTCTGTCTCGGCGGCAACTTGCTCTCGGACGCGAGCGCGCCGGCCGCTGCCGCGCTTGCGCGCCGCCCCGCGCTCGCCTTCCTCGGACTCGAGGACAACTTCCTCTCGCCGGCCGGCGTGCGCCTCGTGCTCTCGGCCGCCGCCAGTCGAAGAGGGTGAAGACAACAAGACGCCGGACTCGGCTTCCTCTATCTATTACGGCGCGCGACTCACTCGAACCGGTCTTCGGGGGGCGTCGTCGAGACGTACCAGCCCCAGTGCGGCGACGCGGACGCGTCGTCCTCAGCGCCGTCCGCTCCGTCCGCTCGGTCCACTTGGTCCACTTGGTCCACTTGAATGGCTACGTCTACTTGGACCGCGTCTTCTGTGTCTTCTGCGTCCACGTCGAACTGAGAGGGAAGAGAGCGTGAGTACCGCGCACGCGGCCGCGGGGGCGAAGACGAGAACGCGGCGGACACGTACGCTGGACCGGCGGCCGCGCGTGGGCGACGACGACGCGTCGCTGTCCGTGGTGCTGCAGACATCCTCGCTCAGCTTGCGGCAGTCCTCGGGCCGTCGGCGGACGCGGCCGCGCACGGCCACGGGTCGCCGCAGCGCGTCCTCGTCTCCGCGTCCGCGCGCGTCGGCGTCGGCGCCGGCGTCGGCGTCGGCGACGTCCCCCGCGACCCCCGCCATGTCCGCGCGCGTCTGCAGGAAGGTGAGGACGCTCACGGCGGTGGCGGCGGCGGCGGCGGCGGCCGTGGCCACGACGGGGTGCGCGCGCATCCAGCGCAGGCCGCCGGCAATCTCGAGCGGCGTGGGGAAGAACGAGGCGTCGGCCATGGCGTCGGGCCGTATAAATAGCGGGCGATGCGGCGTGCCGAGCTGTTCCCGCTCCTGCCGCGGCGTGTCGTGCGCAGTGCTCGTGCGCGCGTGTTCTGGTGTGTGAGGACGCGGGCTTTGAGCTGTGGGCCGTTGCCCCGAGGCGACCAAGCAGCCCGCCGAAGTTTATGGCATGAGGAGAATGCCTTTGGTTTCGCATACCGCCGTGCGTCTGATGTTGCAGTTGGTGCTGCGAGAGCGCGAGAGAGACTGCCAGAACGAATTTGTGGGACAAAACGAGTAGTTGGCGCACCGAGTAGGGATCAGGTTGAACATCCTCTCCACCCAGCAAGCGGAGCAAGTCGAGCAAGTCAAGCAAGCAAAGACGGCCCTTCTCGAGTACAGTACTGCTTGTTGTTCCCGCCGTCCAGACGCTGCGACAACAGCCGTTTCCGCTGGTGGCGCCGGCCAGCGCTCCGCTGATGCAAACAGTTCCGGCGAGGCCCAGCCGCGCGCGCGCGCTGCAGCAGCCCCAGAGGTGCCAGCAGCCGCCGCACGGCCTCCTTGCGGTTCCTGGGATGCCGCGCAAACCAGCGCACACGTGTTTGTCTGCTTCGCCGCGCCATGCGCGACTTGTTTGGCGTGGCGCACATCGCGATGCTGTCAACAGGCACGTCCCTTAGCTGAGGATGCGGTCAGGCAGGAACATTCACGGCCGGTTCGTGTCGTGTGCACCACACCGCGTGTAAAGTCGAGGCAAGCCATCGGTCGACTCGCTCAAGTACGAATGGAGCGCTCTCGATTAGGTACGAGCCAACTCTTTCGACGACGAATTGTTGAGATTGTTGAGACGAAATGCATGCATTCCGTGCAGAACGCCGCCGAGTGGAGGTCAGTAACTGGCGGCTACGGTGATCCAAGAAGAGAAGAGGGACCGGCACGAGTCGACGGGCGGCGGGCGGCGGGCGGCGGGCGGCGACGGGCGAAACCGCGAGAATCCACCCACCACGCTCTGGCTTTGGATCTATCTATCTCTGCCTTTCCTTCGGCGGCCACATATCCTCCGCGCGGCCGGCGGCCACATCGGCGGCAACCGGCGACCCGACTGGACGCAGTATGTAGCTGGCTGCGTGTGCGTGTATCTTGAAGGGACGCACGCACGCCAGGAAGAAAGAAACGAGAGCAGATCGATCGTCGACCCATCTGGTCCGCCAGTACACTGATCCCCATCAAGCCAAACGCACAGTGCAGCGGCGGCGACAGCGGCGGCGGCGGCGGCCTGGCGAGCGGGCGGGTGGGCGGGCGGGCGGCTGCTTCGACCAGAGTTGGACCGACGCGCTACAGTAGTCGCGGTCGAGAATAAGACGCTCGGCATAGCGCACGTGCGCGCGTGTCCGCCCGCCCGCCCGTCCGTCCGTCCGCCCGCTGCTTCCACGTCCCGCCGACTTGCGCGGCGTGGAGACCGATCCGCGACCGACTGACCCGTTGGCGAGCGTTGCGGACACCGCGGCGGCGGCAGCGGCGGCGGCGGCGGCGGCGGCTGCTGCTGCGCGCACGTGTACTCAATCGCTCGGGCACGGCGGGCGAGTGGGCGGGCGGGCGGAGGCGTGTTCCCCGA
Organism: Phytopythium kandeliae; assembly: GCA_023338135.1. Lineage (NCBI taxonomy): Eukaryota > Oomycota > Peronosporomycetes > Pythiales > Pythiaceae > Phytopythium > Phytopythium kandeliae. The sequence goes on along the minus strand of JAADYC010000144.1, from coordinate 6,594 downwards.
AGTTCCCCGAAGTGGGCGGACAGGCGTGTCCCATCCCTTGGCGTCCGTGAAAGTTACCGACGCGTGCGTTCCGCCGCAGCTTCCGGCCAGCACGGGATCTGTACGTCACGCGCGGCAACATACAAACGTGCAGTGGGTGCCTACGGTAGGCGGCGGACGCAGCTGCGCGCGCGAAAGATCGCGCACGTCCCTTTCTGCGCAAGGCCGCGAGCGGTCGCGGGATCGCCCGAAAACTACGCCGCCGAGCGAAAACTATGCGCGGAGGTCGCGCCAAGGTCGCGCGAAGCCGCGCGAGGGGATGCGTCCGTCCGGCGCTTTCAGTGTTTTCGAATGCCAGCAGGCACGAGCGTGCCCCGTCCTCCACCCGTCGCGGCGGCCCGTGCCCCGCCCCGTCCCGTCCCGTCCGCAGCCGGGCCTTCTCTGCGAGGCGAGGCGAGGCGAGGCGAGGCGAGGCGGCGAGTCTCATTGTCGCTCGTGCCCGCCACTGCGCAACGCTCGCCCTCTTCGACTCGACTTGCCTCGCGGCGACCGGCCATGTCTCCTGCGTACGGCTCGGCCGTGCCCACCCCCGTCGTGGGGACGGCCCTCAGCACGGACGACGTGCGCATGGGCGAGATCCTCATGTCCCTCAAGACGCGCGGGGCGCCCGCAGGCCCGGCGGGTCCGGCCGACCCGACCGAGCCGACCGAGCCGGCCCCCGCGGCCGCGGTCTACCGCGGGCTGAGCGTGCGCGTGGACGCGCCGGCGGCGGCGGCGTTCGACCTGGCGGCGCTGGCGGCGGTGAGTCCGCTGGCGGCCTCGGCCACGGCGCGGCCGGCGGCGACCCCGCGGTCGACGACGGCGGCGGTGGCCAAGCGCTATGCGCCGGTGGTGCAACTGGAGGACCTGCGGCGCTGCTTCAACATGCCGATCGCGGCGGTGGCGCGCAAGTTCGGCATCTGCGCGACGCTGCTCAAGAAGATCTGCCGGCGCCACGGCATCCAGCGCTGGCCGCACCGCCAGATCCGCAGCCTGCAGAAGAGCATCGACATGCTGCGCGAGTCGCTCGCCGTCGCCAAGGGCTCGAACCGCGAGTACATCGGCAAGAAGATCGCCGCCTTCGAGCTCACGCTCGAGTGCATCATGCAGGACCCCAACACGGCGGCGCGCGGCATCGCCGCCGGCCGCCTCGCCTCGCCAGCGGTGCCTGGCGCGGCGCCGTCTCCGGCCGCGCCCGCGCGCCGCCGCGCGTCCACCACGGCGCTGCTCTCGCCCACGCTGTCGGCCATGGCGCCGCGGCCCTCGCCGGACGGTGGGCTCTCGGACGACGAGGGGCTGCGCGGCTCGCGCCTGGCCTCGCGCCGCGCCTCGAGCATGTCACTCGAGGCCATCCTGTGCTAGGCCGTCGGCGCCGAGGGTCGTGTTCATATCTGTCTGTCGTCATGCATGAGCATGTGGTGTAGGTTCTGCGCTCCAATATGGAGCGCCTGACTGTCGAGTGAGGTTCGTACTGTAGCGGGGGCGGCAAAGACACGCGCGCGCGCGGGAATACAAACAATTGTAAATGATCATTCGGACGGATTTTTAGAACGCAGCGTATGCCCCAATTCAAACCAATTCGATGGAGTAGCTCGTCGGATCGATCGGCCGTTAGCCGCCGTCCGTTCATTCGCGCGGACCAGCGGACGAGCATGAGCGAGGCGATCGCCGAGGCGCAGGCGCGCACGCAGGGCTACGTGCCGCGCATCCGGCTGGATGCGGTGCTGACGCACACGGCGCTGCTGGCGGACGAGGCGTCGCCGGCGGCCGGCGCGCGCCAGGTCACCGGCAAGGTGCGCGACGTGTACGACGTGCCGAGCAAGCACGCGGTGCTGCTGGTGGCGACGGACCGACAGTCGGCGTTCGACCGCGCGCTGGCGTCCGTTCCGTACAAGGGCCGCGTGCTGACGCTCACGAGCGTCTGGTGGTTCCGCGCGACGGCGCACATCGTGCCGAACCACCTGGTGCGCGCGCCGCACGCGGCCGCCATGGTCTGCCGCAAGTGCCGCGTGTTCCCGGTCGAGTTCGTCGTGCGTGGCTACATCACGGGCTCGACGTCCACGTCCATGTGGACCAACTACGCCAAGGGCTGCCGCGACTTTTGCGGCCATGCGCTGCCCGACGGGTTCGCGCAGCACCAGAAGCTGCCGCGCAACCTCGTGACGCCCACGACCAAGGACGACACGCACGACGAGCTCATCTCGGGCGCCGAGGTGGTCGCGTCCGGCCGCATGACGCAGCAGCAGTGGGACTTCTGCGAGCAGAAGGCGCTCGAGCTGTTCGCCTTCGGCCAGCAGGAGGCCGCGCGCCGCGGACTCATCCTCGTCGACACCAAGTACGAGTTCGGCGTGGACGAGCTCGACGGCTCCATCCGGCTCATCGACGAAGTCCACACGCCCGACTCGAGCCGCTACTGGCTCGCGCACTCGTACGAGCAGCGCATGCGCGCCGGCCAGTCGCCCGAGAACATCGACAAGGAGTTCCTGCGCCTCTGGTTCCGCGACCACTGCGACCCGTACAAGGACGCGGAGCTGCCCGCGGCGCCCGCCGAGCTCGTCACGGAGCTCTCGCGCCGCTACATCCTGCTCTACGAGCTCATCACGGGCGACCGCTTCGTCTTCCCCGACGCCGCCGTCTCGCCCATCGACGAGCTGCGCGCCGCCGTCGACCGCGACGGGCTGCTCAAGAGCGACTGAGCCGCTCGCTCGCTCCCTCTCGGGCTCGAGGCCCTTGCCGGCCGCGTCGCCGCCAATCCACCTCTGTTGCTTCTTGACTCCTAGCCTAGTCTAGTCTAGCCGCGCCGCCTTGGCCTGCATCACCGCGGAGGTCCTCGCTCTCCGAGCTCACTGCGCGGGTTCGCCGCGTCCGCCGCCGCGTCCGCCGCCACGACGCTGCTCTTCTCGGGCTCGGCCACCCTCGGCGGGTCCAGGAAGCCGGCGTTGGAGCTCGTTACGGGCACGACAGTCGCCTTGGAGAGGCGCGTGGGCGGCTTGCGGCCAGCCTTGGCGGCCTGCACGGGCTCGCCCTGGAGCCAGCGGTAGTCCATACAGCGCGCCTTCTGGCAGCGCTTGATGAAGACGACGGCGCCGACGGCGGCGCGGAAGCGGCCGCGCGGCTTGAGCCGGTGCATGTCGCGGTGCGCGAGCAGGTAGACGCCGCTGACGGTGACGGCGGCGCCGAAGAAGAACATGGCGAGCGAGAGCGCGGCCATGCCGGCGAACTCCTTGAAGTACACGCCGCCGCCGAAGATGCTGACCGAGATGAAGAAGCACTGGAAGACGGGCACGACGAAGACGGCGTCGAAGAACTGCAGCCCGAGTGCGAGCCAGTGGATCTGCAGCAGGATGCTCGCGAGCATGCCCAGCAGCAGCGCGTACGTGACGCCGTTCGCGAACTGGCTGTCGCCCTCGATCGTCGTCTTGAGCAGCTCCGCGACCGACTTGGCGAACAGCACCGACTGCGCGCCGCAGATGCCCGATAGCGCCGGGTAGCTCACCGGGTGGAGCTAAGCGGGCAGCGGCAGAGCCAAGACGAGCGCGTGAGGGAGGCGCCGGATGATGGATCGACCGGAATGATTGACCGACCGACCAACCGACCGACCGACCGACGCGGTGGCGCACCTTGCGGAAGCGTCGGTAGGCGGGGGAGCTCGCGCCGTGGCGCGCCTTGACGCGCTGCATGTGTCTCGCGAGGAGAAAGAGCCCGGTGGCCGCAGCACCCATGAGCACGGCGTACATGGCGAACAGCGGCTCGCGGAAGAGCGCCACGAGTTCGTCGATTGTGTAGCAGCCGCTGTGCTTGTCGGCGAAGCTCGCGACGATGCAGATGCCCGCCATGACGAGGAGCGTCCCGAGCGCGTCCTGCGTGCGTGCAGGAGGGAGCGAGGCACGGAGAGACACGTGTGAGGCTGCGAGCGGCAAGAGGGAGGGGAAGGCAGCGAGGACAGCGGGCGAGCGCACCATGCGCGTGAACTTCTCCTTGAGGAAGAGCGAGGCGAAGGCGACGTTGGCGACCATGGTGGAACCGCCCACTGGCGCGGCGAGCGACTGCGGGAGGAAGCCGAGCGCCACGAAGTCCAGCACACTGCCGCCCACGACGAGCAGCAGCCCGAGCACCCAGAGCGGCTGCCGCACGTAGCTGCGCTTGAGCGTCACGCGGCGCTTGGCCTCGCGCATGAACGAGTACTTCTGCAGGTTCACGCCCATGTTGGAGCAGATCGAGCCGACGATCGACAGCAGCACGCCGAGCCACCAGAGCTGGTGTGCGCCGCCGCCTGCAGAGCCTCCCGCCCCGCTCCCGCCCTCGTCCTGGCAGCGCATTGGCGGCTCTCGCGGATGCCTCGCGGCCGTTCAACGGTGCAGCGCGCGCCACCGCCGGCAGGACAATGCCACTGCTGACGCGCACGCGCGCAGTCACCCTCTCTCGCACACGTGCTGGCTTGGCCAGTGCGGCGGTGCCTTATTATAGCCTGCATGTCGCTGTCTCTTGCTGTCGCGGGCTATAACGAGCCGTGTCGCCAAGAGCAAGCAAGAGCGCGAGCGACCGCCTGAGCACATGCAGCCGGTCGGTAGCTCTTCGCGCTCTGAGACCAAAGGGTGCTTGCCTGCTGTCGAACGTACAGTATTCATTCCTAGCTGTCCTCATCCTCACCGTCCTCACCCCTAATAGTGTTCTCGAACTGAACTACAGCCACTTGCGCGGCTTTGCCGCCTCGACGTGCGGCTCCATGCGCCATGCCCGCCATCGCGCTCTCTATCCGTCTGCTTCCGCCGGTAGGCAGCGCCGAAGACCGAAGCAGCCGCGCCGTCGTCACCGCGAGAACCGCCGCCTGGGCAGCAGCCCGGCAGTCCGCCGCCGCATCGTTCGATTACCTCGGAACGCGCACGGACTGGCGCCGCGGAGGACTCTGACAGCGTCGCGCGTCGCCGCGCCGCCACCCGAAGAAAGCCTGCGGCTATATGACCGCGCGGTTCAGCGCCTTGGCGCACACGCGGGAACGGCTGCGAGTGCGTCTGGGGAATACTTTACGTGTATTTATTACTTGGCATACTATGATTCCTGTCGATAGATACTACAAGGCAGCGGGAGTCTCAAAAACGAACCATGGCGGCGGCCTCAGGAGGACGGAGCGCCAGCGCCAGCGCCAGCGCCAACGTGTGCACACGCTTCGTGGCGGCTCGGGCGGCGACAGGACTCACTTGGACGCCTCGACCACCAGGTCGAGCGGCTGGAGCTTCACGGACGCCTTGCGCTCGAGCGCCGCGCGGTGGAAAGCTCCGATGATGGCCAGGTAGCCCAACTGCTGGCGCTTGCGTGGCGCTCTCGAGCGCTCCTGCTCATGGCGGCGCCGTTTCTCCAGCTCGCGCTTGAGCCCGCTGCTAACCGCCAGCATCGCGCTCCTGCCCGCGGGAGACGCCGGGTTCCGCTTCGCGTTCTCGTCCTGCGCCTCACAAGGCTCATCCACGTCGAACGCCAGCCGCATGCGCTTCGCGCCGCCCCGTGCATGCGTGGGGGATACGGCAGGCGTGGGCGGCGCGAAGCTCTCGAGGTCGCGCTTGAGCGACACCTTGAGCGCAGTCAGGGCCGAGCTCAGGTTCGCGCCATCAGCCGCGGCGAGCACTGGGGACGAGCACGCTGGCGCGGAGCTGGGCTTGGGCGACTTGAGGAGGCTGACTCGCAAGCGGCAGGCGCTCGGCACGGCGGCGCTGAGGCGGCTCTTGCGCTTGGGGAAGTGGCGGTCGAGCGCCATGCTGCTGGGTTCGGCGGCCATCTCGGAGCGCAGTCGGCGGGCGAGGACGCGCTGTGGGGCAGACGGAAGAGGGACTAGCGGCGCGCGGGGGACGCCTCGGCGCACCAGAGAGGGCTCGCGGCTATATTTCGCTCAAGTGGGTTCTTTTTCTTGGGCGCCGGCCACGGTCGTCAGCTGCTCGGTTCCCTCCCACTTGCGTCCAGTATGGGTCGAGGGATGCAAGCCACACCTAATGGCACTTGCTCTCGAGGCGGCAAATACAACAATGGCGGCGCACTCTCGCCCAGGGGAACCAGCGCCGCCTCCGCCTCCGCCTCCGCTGCTGCTACTATAGAGGAATGTACGCATCGCAAACACTCTTCGCATCGAGATCCCAAATCAGCGATTTGGTGGACCCAAAATGGTGTCCCGAATCCTCTTGCTATTTGTATATTCAGACAAATGACTGGAAACGGAACACTGTGCCGCCTTGCATTCGGCGCGACAAGCACCTCTGGACGAAAGAGCGAGTCGCCACGGTACTTTGAGGGGCACTCGACTGGCTCCCACCGCCGCATTTGATGTGGCGCGCGCCACACCACCACCACCGCCACCGCCGCCAACGCACAGTGCATGCCAGAAGCTGCTTCGACCAGCACGGGTCAGAAACTGCTTCGGCCAGCGCGGGCCAGAGGCTGCTTCGACCGGCGCGGACGACCAGCGCGGACGACCAGCGCGGACGAGCTGCTGACGCCGGTCGGTCAGCGCTTGATGAAACCTGCGTGGGTAGTCGGTTACGGCGCAATATGACGTCGCAGGGCGACCGGGACGCCAACGCGGCGCGCTTG
>JAADYC010000143.1:0-35466 GCA_023338135.1 Phytopythium kandeliae | reverse complement strand
TCCATTTCGGACACTTCAGCAATCGATTGATTTGCCTCCGACGGAAAACTCAGGCGAAGTGAACGGAAGCAGACGGATTGTCGGGCCACAAGACGAGTGTGCGGCTCTCACTGACGCATTGCGAGCGGAGCGATCTGTGCACGGTGCAGCCTGCGCTGAGTTGGTTCTGCAAGTATTTCTGAATCATGCCGATTTTCGTTCGTCGCCGTCCGAATGCGAAGGAGAGTTTTTTGGTTGCACCCACATCGTTTGATGTGTTACCCCAGTCGATGCTGAGGCGTGCTGTACTTTTATGGAATATAGCCATCTTTTCATGGATTTTGTGTGGGTATAATGGATAATGCATAGGGTGCGCGCACGCAAGCCCTCTTGAAGCAGCTACGAGCGCTCCCCGACCATCACCAGCCAAATGCAGTCGCAAACGCCTCGGTCTTTGCCCTGCGATCATCGCCATGGCCGCCTCATCTGCAGCCGCCGCCGGTGACTGGCCGCTGCGGTGGACGAGGCGTCTTTGGGAGGGAGTCGCGGCCAAATGCGAGCCGAGTCGGGGTCCGAGCGCGCGCGCGGCGGTGAGACCGAAGAGGTGGCGGCGAGCGCTCGCGCTTTGCTCTTGGATGTGGCAGCGGCGTCCGTCAAAGACTGCGTCTGGGTCTGGCAGGAGCGACTCGAGTGAGGGACTAGCTGCCGATCGGCCGACGCGAGACGCCTCGGACGCTCAGGCGCGCGCGGACGCTCCACGGCAGCCCTCGAGGGGCGAGCGAGGGAGCGAGCGAGCGAACGAACGGCGGCTTGGGTGAGAGAGGCGGGAGCGTCGAGTCTTCGCGGCGGGAGCCAAAGGCGCCGCGCATCGAGTCGCCGCCTCGATTCCTGAGACGCACGATGCGCGGAGGCAAGGGCTCCGACCGCGAAGGCGTTGCCGAGCCAGCCAGCCTCGCGGACCCAGCGACAGGTTTCGCGGACGGCGCCGGCGTTGGCACCAGACGCGAGCCACCGTTGGCTGACGCTCGCTCGACCGCCGCCGCCGCCGCCTCGCGCTCGCGTTCCGCCCCGCCTCCATCGTGCCTCCTGTCCTATGCCTAGACCGTGTGGAGGTCGCTCGACGCGTCGGCGGGTGTCGTCCAGAACAGCGAGAAGACGCCCGTGATGATGCGGTCCGCCACCGTCAGGTCCTCCTCCTGCATCGTCGCCGCGCCGCGCTCACGGCGAGACGCGCCAACGGACAAGTCGACGGCGGAGTCGCCGGCATGCAAGGAGCGGTGCATGACATTGCCGGCGTCTCGCGCGGCCGGGACGCGCAGTGCCTGGGCTTGCGGTCGCGCCGGCGCTTGGTCCACCACCACCTCCTCGTCCAGGTGCACCAGTCCGCCGCCGTCGTCGAAGCCGACGCTCTCCGCTGGCGCCGAGCGGCGGCCATCCGAGCCCGCGCGGTCGCTTGACACGGCCGACCGCGGCGCTGTTTCCCGCCGGAACGTGAGCGTCAGCGGCCGCAGCCCGCCCTGGAGCAGCAGCATCACATGACGGAACGGCGCGTCCTCGACCGAGTGCTTGTTGACGGCGACCAGGCGGTCGAACGGCTCGACGAGACCGGACGCCTCGGCCGCCATGTCCGTCAGCAGACCGCGGACCGTCGCGCCTCTGTCGGGCACGCTCGCCTGGAAGTGGATGCCGATCGGCCCGCGCGCCTCGAACACGACGTCAAAGTCCGTGTAGTCCGTCTCTGCCTGCGAGTCGCTCAAGCCCATCGAGCCCGTCGCGGTTCGCGACGAGCGCGAGTCCGCCGCCGACGAGTGCCGCCGAGACGCGCTCGGCGGCGCGGCTGGGCCCTCCAGACCCGCGCGTGGGTCCGACCACGTCGTGGTGTTCGTGTACTTGTTGAGGAAGTAGACCGCGCCGGCCGTCGTGACCCGCATCTCCCACCCGGCAGGCAGTGGCGTCGAAAAGTCGTTGATCTTGTGCTTCCGTCCGTCGTCGGGGGGCACGGGGCAGTTCTCGGCCGCGACCAGATCGTCAACATCGACGCCCGAGCTCATGTGTGGGCTTGAGAACGACCGCCGCAGCGGTGAGTCGGCCGCCAGGAGCTCCCGGCGACGGTCGCTGCTGTACTGAGGCGACGGCAGCGGCGACGCGCGCATCACACCCGCCATCGACACACTCGAGTCCGCAGCGCCGAGGCGCGCAGCCGCCTCCTCCGCTCTCGGGTCTTCCAGCTCGGGTGCACACGCGCGGTCGTTCCGCCGGAAGAACGTGACCCCTTCGTCGTCTGTCCACCGCTCGACCGCGCGCGGCAACTCAATGCTCGCGCACAGCTGTTCCAGCTGCCGAGACTTGACCGCGAGCGCGCGCTGCAACAGCGTCCGCTTGTCGGCCGCCGCCTTCTCCTGCTGCTCCAGCTCCCCCTCGAGCCTCTCGACGGCCTCTCTGCTCTCGCACGCGCGCCTCTCCGCTTCGGCGCACCGCGTGTCGGCGTCGTCCTTCGCCAGCTGGAGCTTCTGCATCGCGTGCCGCTGCATCTCCAGCTCCTTCCGGAGCGCCGAGGCGGGGTCTGGCGCTCCGCTCGACTCCGTAGGGCCTACTGCAGTCGCAGATCGCCCACGAGACGCTGGTGCCGGCACGGGCGCGGCCTCCGCCCCGTCCGGCGTCTTCTGGAGTGACCTCAGCTCCGCATCGAGCTCGGCCACGACCGCGTCCGAGCGCTGCAGCTCTAGCTTCAGCTGGCCGTTCAGGAACTGCACCGCGTCGTCCTGCAGCTTGCCAGAGAGAAACACACGCGAGCCGAGCACCTCCGCGAGCTTGGTCATGGCTGTCTCGGCGCTGCTCTTCTGCTGCATGAGCCTCGCCACCGAGCCGTTCAGCCGCGCGATCGACGGATGCGCCGCCTGGTCGGCGACCATGAGTCCCCAGAGCACCGCCAGCTGCTGGTTGATGGCCTCGTGCGTGCGCGCGTTTTGGTCAAGCAGCTGCATGAAGTCGGACCAGCGTTTGTCCCCCGACGACGCCGGCGACGACGACGATGACGACGACGACGCCGGCGGCAGCGCGACGCTCAAGCTGCCGACACTGCTGGCCTTGACGATCGACAGGCCGCCGTCTTCTCTCCTCGCAGACTCTATGTTTCCCTGGGCACCGCCCTCCTTGGGCGTCGCGCGCAAAAAGTCCGAGCGCAACACCACGGCGCCGTCGAGCGCGCCATTGCTCGCCTTCTTCTGCCGCTGGAACTGCGTCAGCAGCCGCCGGCCGCGCGCGACCAGCTGGCGCTGCGTCATCGCCGAGCCGCCCTCCCGCGCCGGGTCCTCCTCCTCCTCCGTTTCGCCACCGTCCTGCTCCGACTGCGCCGGCACCGCGCCGGCCATCTCCGACCGCGCCAAGAGCGCACTCGCCACTGAGGCCGCCGGCGCGGACGCCGCCTGCCCTGCGCGATGCGCCAGCTGCTGGCTCCGCGCCTCGCCACCCTCTCCGTCCGCGGGCGGCGGCGGCGGCGGCGGCGGCGGGTCGTCGTGCTCCGCCACGGACGCGCTCATGGCGTGTCGAACCGGGAGCGGAGGTGTCGTCGGCGTCGGCGTCGGCCTTTCTCGCAATCGACCTCCTCGTAAAGCAGCGCGAAATGCTTGGCAGCGGGCTTCTATTTTGAGCCCTCGCAGTCTGTCTGCAACGGAATTGTCTGGAGCGCTCTACATTGTGTACCACACATCAGTCTGGAGCGCGCGAAGCGACGCGGCCACTCACGAGCGGTGAGGCGGCAGTGGCGATGGAGAGCGTGCGGCTCGAGTTCGTCGGCGCCGTGGCGCTGTCGAGCGCGGCCGTGGCACAGTTCGTGCAGGCGCTGCGCGACGTGCCGCAGGACGCCGAGTGCGAGATCGAGGAGATCCGCTGCCGGCGGCTGCGCGAGCGCGCGGCCTGCGACGAGCCGGCGACGGAGAGCGTCGTGCGGCTGCACTGCGCGCCACCGGTCGCCGCCTTCCTCTGCAAGCGCTTCGCGTTGGTGCAGCTCCTGGCGTCCGCAGCAGCGCTAGTGCTCTTCTCGCGCGTGAGTGACCGCGTGCTGCGTCGCTGGTTGCGAATGGACAGGCAGCAGACGCGACACGTTGCGCGCGGAGAGCTGCTGCTTGTGCGCTGCCGCCGAGTTCACGGTCCGTCCGTTCGCCGAGTGACCGCGACTCTCGTCCATCGAGCTGTCTACCGACTCACATCACTGCGTCTTTGTGCTAGAGGGGAGCGCGTCGGCGCGACTAGGGAGTCTGCGGGTGCCGCTGGACGGCGCGGCGCACGCGGAGACCAAGTCGCGGACGCCGGAGCTCGTCACGGTCCTGCGCTGCCTCCTCGCAGTTTTTGACAGCTCACTGCGCGCTCACGAGGCGCCGTCGGTGTGCTGGTAGCAACGACACGGACACGCGGGGTCGTCGGTGCTGCCGCCGCCGGCGCTGCCTGTCGACAAGGTGATCGCGATCATCGACGTGCTGGGCGACCAGGTTGCCGACGCGCACGACGCGTATGAGCTCTTCGCTCTGCGCGACGCCGCGCCGCCGCTGCGTCTGACGCTGCTCGGGCTCTCCAAGGCCATGACTAGGCTCTGGTACGCATGGCGCTCGCGCCGGAGCACTCGACGCCGCGATATCCGCACTGATATGGTCTCTGCCGTCTCAATCGCGTCCGGCAGTGAGAGCGAGTGGGTCGTCAAGCAGACGGACGCAGCGGCATCCAATGACCATCACCGTCGTCGGCAGCAACAGCCGCGCGACGCCGAGGATGGCACGCCGGCGTTCGCGACGGTGTCGAATCTTCGCACGCTGCTGGACAAGCTCATCGCGAGCAGCGGCGTCGCCATGACCGCGTTGCCGGCGTCGCCGACAGCGCCGTGCCTTTCGTACACGGACTTCCTCGCCTGCTACGTGGCGCTCCTGCACTCGATCCACTCGTCCGCCACATGCGCCTAGGCGACCTCGCTGCACGTCCCAAATCGGCAAACGGCCATCTCTCTCTATCTTTGCTGTGCGTGTCTCTTTGACGCCTCCACCCGCGTCACGTTATATATAGCGAGCGACTGGAGGCGGTGATGTGGTCGTGCTTCCCAGCCAGCCACTGTAGTCTTCACCGCGCGTCGTTAGAGGTGCCTACGAGATACTTGCGTGAGCTGCGAACTCCACGGCGTCCACGCGAATGACGACGGCGGGCGACCGGCCCGACAGCGCAGTCGCTCCGCCACCGAAGAGTAGGCGTCGGCGGGCATCGCTCAGTGTCGTCGGCCACCATCCAAGTTCGTCCTTGATGGACGATCCGCCCGTCCTCGCGCCGTATCCGCCGCCGATTGAGTCGATCGAAGACGACGGAGATGCTCCTGTGCCGCCCAGCGTCATCCGCCGCTCTCGCTCGCGCTCGAGGTCATCGATTCGACAGAGCAAGCGCGGAACTGCGAGCGGAAATGGTGCGATGCGGTCGCGATGTGCGATCGCGACCTCAATCGCGGCAGCCAAGAGCAATCGAGGAGGGCTTCCGGATGGCCGCGACGCCTTGGGAGCAACCGTGTACGCCATCAGCAGCAGCAGCAGCAACAACAATAATAATGAAGACGAAGGCAGTGACTGCTTTCGGGGGGAGGAGGTTGTCGAAGAGGAGGAAGCGAGAGACACTAGGCGCCGACAGTCGCGGTCGAGATCTCGGCGAATCTTGGTACCCAACAGCCGAGAGCTCTTCGGACTCGCAGCTCGCGAGCAGGAAGCGGCGACAAACCACCTCAAGAGCGAGCGTCGCACTGGCACGCGACCCATTCTCCCGTCACGCTCTCACCACTACCGACAGCTATCTGCTGGACCGACCAAGAGCAGCATCGTTCAGCAGCACACCGACCGTCCGCCGTCAAGGCAGCGACACGCCTTCCCGATTCACTTGATCGATGCGAACGCCTTCTGTGCGTCGGTTGATGATGGCGTGGCGCACGAGGTGGGCACCGAGGGCGACGTCGCGCTGGACGAAGATGACCATGTGGTGCACCCGCCACAGCCCGCGATGAACACGAGCAAGAACGAGCGGCCGCCCTCGCGCTACATGACCAAGTCGAACCGCCGCACACAAGCGAGGAGCGCTAGCGCTCACCATCGATCGAGCGTGATCGAAGACAGCACGGCAATGCCGCAGACGGAGGTCACGGCTGCGGACCCGGACGCCGAGGCAGACGCAGGAGGGCGTCGCGTCCCGTTCAGACGACTTCCCAGCGAGTACGGCGGCTTCTCATGCAACCAGGCGCACCATGACCCCAAGACGGACGGGTTCGCGGACGTCGACGAAAGCATCCCTCCACCGTTCCGCATCGAGATCACGACCGAGTCCACATCGCCGCCGTCGCCTTCGAGCGCGTCGTCCTCGCCTTCTCCGCCGACATCACGCATCGATCTCGGGTTTACTGGCAGGACTAGTGGTCGCCCGCCTCGCCACGCCGATTCCTTCAGCAGTTCCCAGCACTTTCAGCAGCTCGGTCATCCGAAGCGCGCTGCCGATGGTCGAGCCCCACCGCCGTGTCACTCGCTCAAGTCGCCCTTTAAGTGCGTCCCCGCTCTACTGTTGCTTCCCGTGCGTGGACTGAGGATTGACTCGCGCGCACACACTGTGTCCACAGCCCGCTTCAATGGTTCGGCGAGGATGACCAGATCAACAATCCAGACAACTTTGAGACAGTCATCACCGCCTCGAGCCCTCCGCACGACGACCCAGGTATGGAGGACGACTGTGGCGACTCTGGTAATGAGCGCGACGAGGATGAAGATATCGAAGATGCCGGTCACGCGCCGATCCAACGGCCGGGCATGCAGCCGCCGCCGACAGCTTCCGTGTCCTACAAGTCGGGTGGCCATAGCTGGATGGTTCAGTCCATGAGCCAAAGCAATAACGGCAAGACCCTTTTCAAAGGCGGCGTCCCCGACTACGACAGCATGGACCCCGACACGGCGATCGCGGAGACCCCACTGTTTGACTCAGATGACTTCATGACGATCGCGACGCAGATGTCCGATCTCCGGCTCGATGACTACTCGCTGGCGGATGTGATGTCGACAACCAGTACCGGTGTCGCCAACGGCAACAATCTTGGGCTTGGATCCACTGCCATCGGGTTAGGAGGCGCAGCGCCGCCGCTTCACACATCCCTCGGTCGTGACTTCCTCAGTCTCTTCGCTCAGCATTAGCACCACGCACGAGACGTGTCTTCATGGTGGGAGCTGGAAGTCCGCGGAGAGAGTCGCGTTTGGAGGAAGCTGCCACGCGACCGTTTGCTCTTGGTGCGAGTTCTCCATCGCCTGGAGATATGTCAGCGTGCTCATGATGGTGGCGCCAAAGACGGAGATAAACAGCATGCAGCCAACACAGCAGCAGAGCACGGTGATGCGCAGACACATCTTGGGGCCGACGAGCTCTTTGAACATCGCAAGCGGGTTGGCCGATAGCCGGAATCTTCCGACAGGCGGCGGCAAGTACGGGTTCACGTTCGGTGCGCCTTGACCTTCTCCGACAGGATTCGCAGCTGCCTCCTTCTCCGGTACGATCTGCACCGAGATACCTAATCGACCCTGCGATGCGCAGCAAGAGTGAGACCTTATGATCAATGCAATATTCAGCAATGCCTCCACATCGAGGAGTCCTCACCAAATCCATCGAGATGGCCGCCTCACGGTCGGTGTAGTGCAGCGAGATCCATTCCGCATCCTCTGGGAGCTCGCCTAGTCCCAAGAAATCCTAGAGCGCATGCGGCAATGTCCATCAGGTGTGTTAGCCTCACCAACCAAATGAGTGAACAGCAGATTCGAGCAAATCTCACCAGGAGACTGTTGAGCGCAGCCTTGGCTTCCGATTTCTGCTTGGCTTCTTGGGTTTTCTTTAGATCTGCGGCGGATGGTTTAGACCAAAGTGTGGGCCTTGCGAATGTTTTCTTGGGGACCTTGACGCTTTTTGCCTTGGACTCTTGATGCCTTTGCCGTCCGGCCAGCAGTCCGTCTTTCTCTCTAGGAGTGACTGGTACTGGGTCGAAGTCGCTGTTGCCTCCACCATACTCGCCTTCAATGTCGCTTTGACCCTGATCCTGGTCACTCGCGATCTCTTCTTCTGACGAAGAGCTCGACTCGACGCCGACTCCGGTATCAGCATCCTCTCTGCTTGATGCAACAGCACCACTTGTGCGCTGCCGACGCAGCTCCAGGAATGGTGAGACGCTCCGATTCGACTCGTACGCGCGCCGGATCCACTTGTACAAATCGAGCTGTGCCTCGCCAATCATGTCGTTCCACTTGAGTACGTCTTTATCCCATAGTTGGATGTGCAGCCTGCCGAACTCGGCCGTGCGCAACGGAAACTCGATCGGTAGTTTGATCCGCCAGTTCCAACACGGCTTGCCGTTCGAGCAGCGCCAATGCACGTCGGTCGCCTCGCACTTGCCACCCTCCATCCAGACTTTGACAAAGTAGTCATTGATCTCACTGCGGTCCTGATCCACGATGCCCTCGCCGCGCCAGACGATAACACGGACCTCAAATTTGCGCGGGATCGGCGGGTCAATATCAACGGGAGGGATCTGAGCTGCCTGCTGAGCACTCATGATATCCAACCACAGCTGGACGACTCCCTGTGACGTCGACCGCTGCTCTGTGTACAGGTGACGGTACTCGACAGGCTTCAGGCATCCACCGGCCTCGGCAAGCTTCGGGTGTCCTTGGCCAATGCGCTGCCAGTCGCGATGAAACCACCGATCCTCCAAGTCGATCGTCGTTCTGCCGATGAGGTCGTCCGTGAGCAGATCGTGGTCCCACACTGCGATTTCGAGCTGTGATGGCCCGGGCAGCACGGCGTTGAACGAGAACATCTTGAAGAACTCGGGGTTGAGCGTCTTCTTCTTGTGATTGGCGCGATCCGAAATGATGTCCTTGCCTAGCTTGAGACGGAGATACGGGTCCGAATAGCCGTTGGAGTCCTTGGATTGCAAACTACTTGCTCGGAGGACATACACGCGCACCACGAGTTGCTGAGGCTCCCGCAGCCTCTCGATATCAAGTAGCGGCCCGTCATTCGACGCTACTCCCCGCCAGCTCCGCTTCTCCACCACACGAATGAGGCCTTTGAAGACACCAGCTTTCAGATCCACGTGCACGCGCTTGCGTTTGAGCAGCGATGGTCGCGTCAGGACCGATCGATGCAGCGTGTACGTCTCGAGCGCCTTCACCTGGAGGAATTTCTCCAGCTCTTCTCCTCCATACTCGCGGCCGATCCACCAATCTCGTCCGTCCATGTATGGCGGAGGCTTTACGCCGTCAATCTCTCTCGTGTTGGCGATGGTGTGACTCTGGCTCGACGAGTCGTGGGATAAAAGCAAGAGATCTGCCTCCCCAGCTTGCCATTGACGCTCGCTCTCCTTCTTTGTCTCCTCCAGCTGCGCAGGGTATTCCTTCGCGTCAATGCGCATGTCGGCGAAAGTGGAAGTCATGCGAGAGGACTTGAAGGCAAGCGACAAGTCCAGGTCCCCCACACCCATACCATCATCTGCCTCCTCCTCCTCTTCTGCCTCTTCACTGACCAAGTCACCGTCACCAACTGGAGCAGCATCGCCGTCCTCATCGCCGCTCAAAAGTCCTAGACCCTCAGTAGCTTCACTATCCGCCGCTATTGGAAGCGCTTCAATGCGTTTTTCGTTTTCCTTTCTTGCTGCTCTCTCCTTGCGCGAAACAGAGCTGAACAGGCGAGAAAGTTTCCCTTCACGCTTCTTCGGCACGGACGTGACTGTTTCGACCGTCTTGGTAGGTAGTGCGATGCCTGTCGCCGGATTTTCGAACGCCTGCTGGTGCTGCGGCGGCACAAACTCGGAGCTCCAGGGCAATTTGCTCGCCAGATTGAGCTTGCAGGACGCTAGAACACTCTTGCGCAGTCCTCCGATCCCGTACTCGCACACCTTGATCTCGAGCTGCGGTGCAAACAGCGTGTCTACCGGCAGCTTGGCGTTCGCGACAATACAGTCCAGGAAATTGGCATTCTTGCCGTTCAAGGACGTACTTGGCTTGGTTTTCCGCACGGTCGTGCCGTCCGAGAACAAACCACCCGAGAGCTCGAACTCCACGTGCGGGTGCTGGATGCCGAGTAAGCTCAGAGCCTTGAGCTTCCGCACGCCAAGCGCCATGATTTCGAGCTTTGCCTCTTGGTACTCGGGTGTGATCGACTCTGGGTGCCCCATGGATTCAATGGGACCAGCGTGATCAATGTACTGCACCGAGATCAACGCGTCGCCTTTGTACTCTTCAACGAACGTCGAAGATTGTCGACGTACCGCGCTCAGCTTGAACCAGCGCGGTCGCGGCGCTGGAGCGTTTGCCACAGATTTGACAGCTTTTGCCATTGGCATCCGCAATTCTCCAAGAACGGCACCGGGGGAGCTCGTGGAGTTTGAGATACTGGCGTCGTGCACCTGGAAGAGAAGATCGGGCGAGTACGAGAGATCCTCGGGGATCCGCACTGCAAATACGAGCGTCTCATAGAACAGAGGGTCGAATGTCTTGAGCTGAGAGCCTGTCTTCTTCATTTGTCCGCAGCAACGCACCGAAACAAACGGATTCGGCGCGCGGATTCTCCCGACCGGCAATACCAACTTGCGGAACTGGAAGATGTGGACGCGCACTTCCCGGTGCGCCAAGTTCTCGTGGAGTGGAGTGAAGATGAACGCGTCGTCGCTCCATTGGTGGCGCGCGGCAACTTCTTCGCGTCCAAACCCAAGGCTCATGAGCAAGGAGCCGGGGGATTGCGTCTTCTCGAGCGCATACTTGGTTTGACGGCGTGTCTCTTCCTCTCTGAGCGCGATCCACTGTGGCTTGGATGATGATGGAGAGGCGAATCCCTTCGTGAACAGATCGATGCTGCTCAAGCGCGCATACGAGACGCTCACAAACTCGTCCTTATCCACCCGCCGACTGAGCGTGATGATCACATCGGGAAGTTGGGTCAGGTCGGCAGGCAGCACAATGGGCCATTTCTCTCGGCACGTCTCCCATGTCACGCATCCGTCTTTCGCGACAACTTCAGGATCGAACCTAATCTCGTACGAGCCAATCGCGACTGTCACGCGCACTTTGGTCGAGCTAGAGAGCATCGAGAACGAGGGGATATGGGGAACGTCCACGCCGCAAAAGAGCGCGCAGCGCAGCGAGTACTTGATCGTCTTGGGATCGCGCTGTGTGTTCATGTTCGGCGTCCACTCCTTCATGCGCTTGAGGTGAAACTTTTCGCCCTCACTAGCTGCCGGAGATTCGACGCGCTCCATCGAGAGGAGTAGACGCCCACGGTATGTTGAGCCAAAGTCGGGATGCTGCATGACTGCTTGAGCCCGCTTGGCGCTCACGTTGCGCAGTGGCGGTCCGTACAGGTTGAACCAGCGCAATTCCACACGCTCTCGCAAGTCGTCATCCTTCTGCCCAATCGCTTCAAGATGTTGGGCCACGCGGGAATCATCAGAAGACGCGATTCCTCCTGGAGATGTTGAGAGTGCAACTTGCTGATAGTCCCAGGACGATATACCGACGAGCTCATCCTTTGTCGCGAGGTCGCGATCCCACAGAGAGATGCTGATGTTGCGCGAGAGCGTCGGGGTCATGACGGGGATCCACAGTTCCTCGAGGAACTCTGGCGAAAGGTCCGCGCTACCCTTCACAGTCACCACTGACGAACGGCACGTCGAATGTGCCGAGAAGCCGATCTGCACGTATGCGTCGATGCCACTCGATCCGAGAAGACCGCCTTCGTCCATTGCAGGCAAGCCTTCGGCTCTGAAAACCTTCACCAGTAGGAAGTTGAGCTTCAGATCAATCGACGGAGGCAGCAGGACCAAGGACTGCGCATCGGCTTGATTGGATGACGGACCTAACGCGGCCGCTGACGCGAGCATCTCCTGCGCAAGCTCCTCCTCTCGGTCGTGGACGATGAATGAGTCGCCGGGACCAATCACGATGACTGTGACGAGCAAGAATCCCTGTACACCACGGTCCTTGTCGCTCAAGTAGTCGTGCACCGCTACCCACTGGCGATACAGCTCGTGGTTTGTCTGACAAAGAAGAACGCAGTACACGCCCCCATCATGAGTTAGAACACTACCGCGGCGCACTGGCATTCGGCGCAGGAGACGCACCCGACAGTAGACTGACAGGCAGTCGAGCTGGTAGGTGCCAATCAGTTTATCCTTAAGTAATGTCTCCTTGTCGAAGACGGAGATCTGCACAACCGAGCAGAGGCGGCAAGTGAGTAGATCACGCGTGAACGATGAGAGCAATCAAGATGCGTGGATGGACCTTGATGGATGCTTGCTTGAGTTCGTCACGACCAATGTTCTTGAAATTGAAAAACAAGATTTCGTCAAACACGCAGCCGAGCGTGTCGTACTTGGTCGAAGTCTTCTTCTTGGCGCTGAGCACCTCCACCTGACAGTACGGATCCGACGTGCCGCTGAGCTGCAGTCACAAGACGTCCCGCGTGCTCGCTTTAGATCAACTCCAGCCGCCCACGGCCGGCCAACCTCGACAGGCCAAAGCTTACATTCTCGCCTTTGAGGTCACGCGCCTCAATGATATGCACTTGCACTTGGTAGTCGCCTTGCTTCAGATTGGAGTACATGACGTTCTTCCGCTCTCGCTCCTGCCGCTCCAGCTCTCTCCGCCGCACCAGTGCCTCTTCTTCGGTCTCCTCCTCCTGATCCACCACGATCCCAATCGCTCCCGCCTCCTCTTCGTCTTTGAGCACAGACTCCAGTTCCACGTTCGGGTCGTACCGCTTGGTGTAGATGAGCGCCATCTTGAGCTCGATTTCGGATTCACCGACTTTCTTGTCCCAGTTCTTGTCTTGCAGCGGCATCCACCGTCGACGCGCCATGCCAGGAACAGTCGAGAGCTCTGCTGCGGACACGCGCACTTGGCCGATGTAGCGCATCTTAATAGACGCTCGATCTCGGACCGATATCACAACCGGCGACGCCCAGTCAACTGCTCGGAAGCTGAACGTCTCATTCCAGGTGGGTTCGACTGTGCGCGTCATTACGCTCGTCTTGTGCTCGCGTCCCATCGACGCCAGCTTCACGTAGCAACTTGGCGCGGTGCGCAGCGCCGTAGGTGGCAACTGGCGCGCCTGGATGACCGTGATTATTAGTGTGTTTGGGAGTTTGTCTGCGTCCGTAACAGCGCCGGTTAGCACGCCGCCGTATCAAGACGAGGCTCGTGGCTGCAAGACGTACCAGGTTCGCCAGACAAGTTCACCTCCTTAGGTGCGATATCCACTGGCGCGTCCGTGTAAGAGCTCTCGCTGTCGAAGCCGTCGCCATTACCGCTGTGCTCGCTGCTACGGCTCCGTGTTGTCCCCTTGACTGCTCGCTTCCGCATCGCGGTGGCTTCACCGTCGAGCGAGGTTTCTGTTTGTGGCAGTCCTTCGGAAAGATCGCGCCGAGCGACATGCTGGTCATCTAACAGCCGAAAGATCGCCGCCCCACCCGCCAGCCGTGAATTTGATCACCAACGCCTTTTCAGCCGCAAGCGACGCTTTGGGCCAACGAAGTCTCACGCAAAGATACACCCACCTGCCCAACGTGTCAATCTTGGAGCATCGGATTATCAAGCGTGAACATGAGGCACGAGGCTCACCGATATCGTGCGCCGCTCAGGGTTGATTAGTCTGCTCGCTGGCTAAGCGGAGCCTGCAGCACCACGAGCCGCACGGTCCGCCACGTCGTTCCACTTGGACTGCCAGTCTGTGCCGCCCGTGTGCGCCTTGACATGGCGCCACAGGATACGACGACTGCCCTTCTCCCGCAGCAAGCTTTCGAGGATATCTTGGTTCATCACAGGCTTACCGTCACCCTTGCGCCAGCCCTTGGCCTTCCACTTGTCGACCCATTCAGTCATGGATCGAATCAGCAGCATGCTGTCCGAGAAGATATACAGCAGCTTCTCGCGTGCCGGGTCTTCAATATTGGCGCGCTTGATAGCCTCCAGCGCGGCGAAGTACTCTGCGCGGTTGTTCGTCGCGCGATCCTCCACGAGCTTCTGCACCACGTTCCACTCCTGATTGTGCGGGAAAATGCACGCGTAGCCAGCCTGGCATCCGCGGCGGCCGTTCTGCAGCGCACTCCCGTCGCAGAATGCGACCAGCGTGTCCGAGTCGCGCGGGTCCGGGTCGCTGCTTGCTCGGGTCGTCGCCTGTGCGAATTTGTTCACGAACGCCTCAGCCTCTTCCCTCGTCGGGAACTTCTTGAAGCTCGCGCTGTAGAGTCCATCGACGTGTGGTTTGGCTTCTTTCCAGGTCGAGAACACGCCCGTTTTGCGGCCCTTCGCGACCGCGTACCAGAACTGCCCCGCCTTGGCATCCTTTCCGTCGTCGACGACTACACACGACCCGGGAGGTGCTGAGGCGCCATCGGCCGTGGTCAGCACTATCGACGAGCCCAGCGCCGTCCTCTCTGATCGTGGAGCGGCCGCGCTTCCGCTCAGCGATAACGAGTGCGCAGTCGGTCCGGCGCCGGTGGCAGCAGCGTAGCCATCGAGATAGGCTTGCGCAGCCTGTCGCGAGTCGAACGTCCGCACGACAGAACGAGCAAAGCCGTCCGTGTGCCGGCGCACGTCGCTCCAGGCATCAAACACGCCTGTTTGTCGGCCCTCAACGACCGCGTAGAACGACGAGCTCTCCGTTTTCTGGCGCTGAGCCGCATCGCCCACCTCGAGCTCTTCCTCTCTCGCGCGCTTCCGCTCTCCGCCTCGTCCGCCTCCCGCCGCCACGAATGCCTGCGCCTGCGCCAGCGTCGGGAACTTCTTGAAGCGCGCGCCAACGAAGCCCTTGACCTGCGCCTCGGCCTCGCTCCACGAGTGGAAGACGCCTGTGGAGCGACCCACGGCCACCGCGTAGATCCCGCCGCCTTTGCCCATGATCGATCTCCTTCCTGCTCGCGTCCTTTCTTGTGACTTGCTTTTCGTATCACACGCTGTGGCTCAGAGGCAACTTCCGAATGATGGAAGGGTACAGCGTACCTCAAACGTAACTGAGACTCGGATTCATGTCGAGGTTACGCAGTGCTGGCAGAAAGCAGCAGCTTGGTGCGAGCGACGTCGACGGAGAAATGAGGCGTTGGGGACCCTCCTTCCACTCGCGAGGACCTCCGGCTGTACCGCCGGCTACTCAGCCGCGGTTGCTATGATGGTCCATGTATGCCTGCGCCTGGTCGGGAGACGAGAAGCGCTGGTGCTGCGCGCCTGCGTAGCCTTTGACCTGTGGCTCGGCTTGGTCCCACGAGCTGTAGATGCCCGGGGAGCGGCCCGACGCCACGGCGTAGTACTTACCCGTGTCGTTCGTGCCGGGGGGACGCGAGTAGCCGCCGTTGCGCTCCACGTACGCGTGCGCCTCTTGTATTGACGAGAACTTCTGGTGCTGGTTGTTCGAGTAGCCGCTGACCTGCTGCTCCGCTTGGGTCCACGAGTCGTACACGCCTGTCGAGCGTCCGGACGCGACCGCGTAGTGCCCGCCACTCTTGCCCTTGCTGCTCTTCTTGCTCATTGTCGCTCGCGTCTCGAGGTCGTCGGCGCCTTGCTTGCTTGGTCCGAGGAGAATGTCGAAGTGAGGGGAGAGGAGAGCACGACCGCCACTTGCCGCGTATCCCTACTATATCCAGGTGTAGTGTCATGGCCACGCTAGCGCGACACTCAGTGGTGCGATGGCGACGACGGGCGATCTGCGGAGGCTCCCTGCGGGTGTGAAGACTGCACTGATGCTGAGCAGGCGAAGCCATCCGAACTTGAAGTGTCTGAAGGGGAAATCATTGTGCTACACACGGCTTCACGATTTGCCATGCTTGAGTGCCGAGTCAAGTGAAGGCACGTGGGAAGTCGAGGTGTGTGCGTGTTGCTCTCTGGTCAGCACGGCACGGAGCAGCAAGGAATGAGACATTGTCAAAGGGCCGTCGAACCGCTCTCGCTTGCTCAGACTCACCAGAAGCGATCGAGGAGGTGGGCGGAGCGCAACACCTTGCTCATGGTATCGGCGGGGAATTGACTTGCTGCGGACGACGCTCGCTCTCGGAGCGTCAGCTGATCGAGGGGCGAGAAAGCGAGTCTACCTACTACCTTCCATCTCTAGCAGATCTTTCGAGCGACGACGAGGACCACGCCAGTCCAGACGTATGCGACGAGAACGCAGCAAAGAGTAGGATCTCTGAACGAGACGGCTCCGGAACACTACATCTGAATGGACGGATCGGATGAGGACGGCAACGAGGAAACCTTCGTGGAGAACCAGCCGGAGTCGTCAGCAGCCAACGGCCGCGGTAAGCTCGCCGCCTCTGCGAGACATACGACGTCCGGTTGGTGAAGACTCGCAGGCAGGCGTGTGAGCAGTCCAGGCCATCGACCGGCCATTTCCCGTCCTTCCGCTCCCTCGCTAGCGGCGGCGCGTATGCCAGGGTTTCGGCCAGGTTGAGGTTCAATGTGCGACGTGTGAGCACCATAGTCGGTCTCAGTAGTACTCAGTCCCTTTTGCAAGCTCCTACGCTCGAATAGAAGCGTCTTTGATTTGAGTATAGTAAGTCCGAGGGGAGTTCTCTCACTAACACGACCGACTGACACAGGAGTGGAGGTCCAAAGCGTCCCCGCAGAGCTCGCTGGCCAGGCGACGACCGCCGCCGCGGAGACCGCGCGCCTCGCTTGCTTGCTCGCTCGCTCGCTCGCTCTCCTCCTGCGCGCACCAGTTCCTGCCGCGCCTCCCCGCTGCGCACCCGTCCCGTTGCTCGGCCGCTGGATGACCGGCGCGCGCGGCCCGCAGCGAACGAAGCGCGCGCTCGTTCTGTCCGCCTGAGATCCTCGCCTCGCCCACGGATCGGCCGAGCGTGGCTCGCGGCCGGAGATGACGCTCGACGGCGGAGACGGCGACGCGTTCGCGCACGGGATGTTCGTGGCGCTGTGGCCCAAGGTGGAGAAGTGCGAGAGCTACGTGGCGGAGCTGCTCGCTGCGCAGGCTCAGCTCCAAGAGACCATCGACCACCTGCTCGCCGGTGCGTCGTCCGCCCCTCTCCATGTGGCCACGGCCTATGCATCCCACGCACCTGACGCTAGTGTGCCCTTGCCACCCCCAGGTCTGAGGGAAGCAGAGAAGGCGGGCGCGAGCTCGCTCGTGGGCTACGCCGACCGCCTGCGGAACTTCCCGCTGCGCGTCGAGCGCCTGCAGGCGAAGCTCGAGCGGATCGAGGACCGACTGTTGGCGATGAAGCAGGCGCGTAATCGCGGTGCGAGCTGCGTCACCAAGTTCCCTTCCGACGCTCCACCGGCTCCCTCGACGGCGACGGATCCCGCTGCCTACGCCGCCTCGCCGCTGTTTTAGGCGGCGCGGACGGAGGGAGGGATGGAGGAGAGGCGCAGGACGATGTAGTGACGACGGCGGCAGGAGTAAGTGGTTGTCACTCTCTCCTGTAGCTGCGAGGCGGGGCGTCCCGAGGAGCCGACGAATGCGTCGTATGCGTATGAGTATTTACCATCACCAGCAGTAGCTGCTCGCGTTCGCTGCCCATACGTCGCCGCCAGCTTGTTTACGGAACATCACTCCGTGATACTGCGCCTCGCCTCGCGCAAATGGCAAGGAAGCCGTCCTTGGAGCCAAGGTTCCGTAATGCCGACTCCACTTGTGCTTGTGAAAGGGGTCGGCTGTCAGCAGCGAGTCTGCTCTCACAGACTCGCTCCCATGTCACTGGGAGCATCCAGGTGGATGCCCATGCCACTGGATGCGCGGAAGGGTGATGAAAGTGGAGACTTGATCATCTCCTGGGTCGCCGCTGCAGACCGGGGGGCGTTCAAATTGCTCCATGAGTTGACGCTGCAAGATCTCGAGCATGTTATGTGCCGTGTTCACGTCGCGCTCCTCCGACTTTCCGCGCCTGCTGTGCTTCTTCAGGCAGTGCAGTATCTTGTGGACACGGTACATGCGCACAACGCCGTCGCGGCAGACGCGCTCCTCCTGTTGATCCTTGAGGTCGGCGACCGCACTGCACTCATGGTGCTCCTTGCTTGCGTGGTATTCGTCAACCGCGAGAACTCCACAGAGACGCGAGAGTCGCTGGATGAACTCCTTGACGGGATCTGCCGGTCACTTCTTGATCAGGTCCTTGCCAGTGAGGCCACAATCTCTGAATCCGATGGCGGCACGCGGCCCAAGAGCACCGGTCATCTCGTAACAGGCACGGTCGAGCTGACTGCGGCGCAGCGAGGTGCGTCGAAGCGCGAGCTTGCGCAAGAGCGGGTCGTCCTGTTGGAGGTCTCTAAGCTCTCCCCGAGAGTCCATTGGCGTCCGTCGTAGGCAACCGTGAGCGACCAATCGACGTCCAGGCTACGCAGTTGCAGCGATCGCAGTCCTGTCGAGTTGACCTTGCAGTAGCTCACCTTGAAGCCTTGCTTGGACGGGAGAACTGAGAACGTTTGCTTCGACTTGTACGCCGGGTCGATTGCGTTCGCCTCATTGACGGCTTCAATATGCTGCAAGAACTCGTAGTACATTAGCATGAGCTTGTGTGGAATCCAATTGATTTTGCCACTGCTGGTTCTCGGTATGCGCTCGTGCAGCCCCATCACGATCGGATCTACCACGTGCACAGATATCGGCTCGAGTGCCTCGGTGAGGACATCGTCGAGGACATCGTAGGCGGCGACTCTCGACACAGCGTACTTGTCAATGACGTAGGCGCGCAGACGTTCCGCACAGTTGCGAGAATACAGATTGCGCGCGTTCTCTGCCATGTCGACCGCCGCACACTGGAACCATCCATTGCAGATGTGCTGCGTGTTCACCGTCCGGCGACTCGCTCGCAGCTCATGAAAACCAGCGCCAGCACGCACAAGATCAACGTCGGCAGTGCTCCGTCGCTGATCCGGGTTCGTCACCAAGCTCAGACATGTCTGGTAGAACCTCACCGAGATCTCTGCGGCTGCTCATCAGCGTTCGCTACCACGAGGACACCACCCACGTGACAAAGGCCGAGGAGAAGGCGTACCGAGCGAAGCATCGTGCTATTCTGAATGCATATTACAACACCGAGCCGAGCGAGCTGCCCGAGGCCAACGAGATGCGGCAGGTGCTCACGCCTCCGGGTGAAACCTGGGCCGATCGATGGGTTTCGCGGCCGTCGAGAATCACCGGTTCTCCTCTTCGTGGCGATCGCGACCCGCCAGGCAACCAAGACTTCTCGCAACTGCAGCGATTTCGCTTCTACGTGCCGCTGCTGTGGCGCTTCCAGCAAGCGGCGGAGGCCAGAATGGAAGCCGTGCAGAATGAGAAAGGCGCTCGAGTTTTCATGCTGTTCCCGTGCTCGACCTCGTTCGACACGGCACACATCCCGATCAACACCTCGACGCTCTACAGTCTCTGCCTGCGCTTACCATCGAGAAGTCTGAGCACGGAAGCCACGTCTTCGCTCACCAGATCATTACTGACGGCTACGAGGCGAGCGTCCTGTTGTATCGTCCGAAGAGCGCGGCTGAGCAGCAGACAGCACGCCATCGCACGAGTGACGTCTCGGACGAGCTCCAAGACGAGGATGTCCGAGCTCAGTTGCCGGATAACTATATAAATGCGCACGGTTCTCACAGGAGTATAGTGATCGAATCGCGGGGATGCCGTCGCTCAAGACCTCGTCCTATGCGTTGTATCTCGAGCGACTGTGCTACATGCTGCCACATCTGCAGCCGTTGCTGCGGTTCTGCTGGGACCATTTCTTTGCGAAGAGGAAGTTCTTCCAGAAGCGGCGCGCGCAAGTGGCAGTGAACACGATCAACCTCATGCTGGTCGCCGAGTGCAAGTTGGCCGGCTTTGGATGCCCGCCGGGATTCTGTCGGCAGAGCGCATGAGGACGCACGCGCGCGGTTGCAACGTGGCGGTAAGATCGCCGGCCACCCCGTACTTCGAGTCAGTGCCAAGACGCTCGATAAGCGTCCTGGCGGAGGATGTCGCTTGCTCTTAATTCTTAACTTGCCGCCGCTGCTGCAGCGCCATGGTCTTGGCCGTGTTCCACGCCCCGCGGTCTTCCGTCGACACATTGGGTCGCTTCAGTTGTGGTGGAGCGAACGGCAACTTCTGCTTGCTCGTCGGTCCGGCGTCGCGGTACGCGGACGCCGCGCCAGGGGCTCGTTGTCGCTTGCTCGCCGCGTCCGAGCGTTCCGCCGGTCCCGATGACGTCACCGACGCGGAAACAGCGCTAAGCGTCTTGCGCTTCCCGCCGCTGATCGCCGTAGATGGTGGTGGACGAAGGGGCCCGTCAGTCGCGAGCAGATCGTCCGCGGACGGCAGAGTCTGAGCCGCACACAGCCGCCACGGAGTTAGTCAGGTGCGAGTGAGCGAGATGAGAGAAAGGCGGTAGCTGTGGACGCACTGAAGTGGCGGAGGCACTAGGCGTGCTGTTGGAGACAGAAGACGCTCGCGCAGTCGCTGGTGCGGCCACCAATGGCTCCTCGCGATCGCTCTCGCCGTCCGAGGACGACGAAGACGCCGAGTAGTCGCACAGCAGGAACGACATGCCGCTCGATGCTCGGCAGGAGCAGCGCAGCCACTGCGAGGCCACTTCACGTCGGGTTACCTTGTGTAACTCGGTTGTGAAGTGATTACATGAAGTAACTTCACAAACAAGGTTTTATCCCAACTGATCGAGGTGAAAACAAAGCTGATTGAGGTTTTACAAAAGCAGGCTCCCCATTGTGTTGTCGTGTCTTCTAAGAAAGCGAGCACGGTGCGCCACACGTGATTTGTGATTGAAGTCGCCATCGACTGCTACCCAAGCAACCCGACGCTTGGTCGGCAATGCGTCACTTGCCAATTCCGCGCAGCCTCCCCAGCCTCCACCCGGTCGTCGCCCCGTCGAGAAAGCCGCGCGCGCCTCCCCCATGAACGACCTCCAGTACGTCGACCCGTACGCGCACGACCCGGCGCAGCGCCGCGCCGACTTCGCCCGCAAGCTCGCGCTCCTGTACGTGCTGTGCTCCGACTTGGTCGCCTGTCCGCCGTTCGCGGCCGAGATCTGACGTCCTTCCGCCCCTGCTGTGGCGGGCGCCCCGCATCTGTAGGCGCACGCTGATGGCGGAGCTCAAGGCGGACGCGCTGCTGCTGAGCCTGTCGGCCAACGTGGCGTGGCTCACGAATGGCGCGCGCACGTACGTCAACATGGCGACGGAAGGTGCGTGCGCAGCGATCGGCCCTGCGCGGACGCCGCTGCGACGCGGGATCTCACGCACTGGTGCTCCGTAGGCGGCGTGGCCTCCATGTACGTGGACGCGGCGAGCGCCCGCATGGTCACGAACGAGATCGAGGGCCACCGACTGCTCCACGAAGAGCTGAGCGGACTCAAGGACGCGCTCGCGGGCGTGAGCGAGGACCCGTGGCATGCGCAGCGGCCGCACGCGGTGGTGGCAGCCGAACTTGCAGCCGCGGCCACCGGCAAGGAACAGGCAGACGTGCGCGTGCTCGCGGACGCCGCGAACGCCGAGCTGGCGGCGCGGCTCGGCCGGCTGCGCGTGACGCTGTCGCCGTACGAGCAGGCGTGCTTCCGGTCGCTCGGCGCCGACTGCGGAGAGCTCATCGGGCGTGTGGCGCGCGGCGTCAAGCCGGGCGTGACCGAGTGGGAGGTGGCGAGCGCACTGGCCGCCGAGATGCTCGCGCGCGAGATCACGCCCGTGGTGCTGCTCGTGGCTGCGGACGAGCGCGCGGACGCCATCCGCCACCCGCTGCCGACCCGCAAGCGCCTCAAGCACAAGCTCATGCTCGTGCTCTGCGGCCGGCGTCACGGCCTCGTGTGCTCCGTCACGCGCGTCGTGTACATCACGACGCGTCCGGGCGACGCGGTCCCACCCGAGCTGCTGCGCCGCCACGACGCCGCCACGTACGTGGATGCGGTGGCCATCGCGGCGTGCCGGACGCCTGGCACGCCCGCCTGCGACGTACTCGCTGCGATGCAGCGCGCGTACGCGGCCAAGGGCTTCCCCGACGAGTGGCGGCGCCACCACCAGGGCGGCTGCGCGGCCTTCGTCAGCCGCGAGTGGGTCGCTAACCCGGCGCTGGCGGACCGCGGCGTCGGCAAGGACCAGGCGTTCGCGTGGAACCCGTCGGTGGCCGGCACCAAGTCCGAGGACACGGTGCTCGTGACTGACGGACCGGACGGCGAGGTCCGCGTCGAGGTGCTCACGACGACCGACGGGTGGCCCACGGTCGAGCACGAGGTCGACGGACAAACCATCTCGCGCGCCGCCATCCTCCACCTCGCGTTCTAGACGCGCGCGGATGTCCCAAGAGCGCTTCCGGCCGCCGCTAAACGCCTCCGGAGTCCGGATAGCGTTGGACGCCTCTTGAGGGTATAAATACTCGCGTTGGCGCTGCGTTTCACTTTGCACAGGCTTTGGCTGCCTGCAGGCGCCGGTCATGAGCTCCTCGGACGCGACGGACGCGTGCGGCAGTCCCGGGCGGACGCGGCGCTCGTCCGCCGGCTCGGAGCCGCTGTCGCCGACGCTGGCCGCGCTCAAATCGTCGGCCATGCTCTCGGCCGCCAAGCGCCTCGAGCAGGTCAAGGAGAGCCTGGGCGAGTTCCACAAGAAGGGCGGCTTCGTCGGCTGGCTGCACGGGGACGAGGGCGAGCCGCGCGCCACGGGCAGCGCCGAGGAGCGGGAGAAGCCGGCGACAGCGGACGCCGGTGACAGCTTCGCGCTCGCGTACAGTCCGAGCCAGCCGAACCGCGAGGCGCTGGACGCGCGCGCGCGGCTGTTGTCGGCGAGACGCTGGCCGTCGGCGCCTTCGATCCGCGCGGCTCGAGACGAGGACGACGGGCTGCGCACGCCGCCAAGTCCTCGGTCGGCGTCCGCGAGTCCAGAGAAGGCGCTGGTGGCGGTCCGAGGCGCATCCGGCTCCGCGTCCATGCCCGCGTCCGCATCGGCCTCCGTGCTCGAGAGCCTGTGCGACAAGGTGGCCAAGCCGCGGGCCGGCAGCAGTCCGCGACTGGCGCTGCAGCCGAGTCCGCGGCTGAAAGCGGCGTCCCGGCCGGCGGATGTGCTCGCCAGCGGCTTCGACGACTTCGTAGCCGCCAGCGCCGACGCCTCCGCGCGGTGGCCTAAGGCAAGTCGCTGCCCGCGAGCGGCTTGAGCCGCCGACACGCTCGGATCTGACGCCTTGCTGTCTTGGTGCCCAGCTCTTCGCTGGTCGCTCGAGTCGCCCGCGGGCAGTCAGCGACTCGCCCAGGCGCGCCGCCGCGCCGCGCGCGCCGCCGCCGCTCGCCAGAGCGTGCTCCGAGCCCATCGCCGCGCAGGCGTCGCTCGGCGGGGACGCGCCGGCACTCACACTCGACGATTACCTGGCCGACCCGAAGCTCGCAGCCGAGTTCGTGCGCGCCGCGCTGCCCGGCGACGACGCGCTGCTCGCGCTGCTCTACGCGATCGAGGACTTGGACGCGCTCGCCACGCTGCCAACCGCGGCGGAGCAGGCCGAGGCGAGCGCGCGGACGTTGCTGCGCACTATCCACGGCCTCCGCGAGCGTGATGGCGGCGCCGGTCCTCGGACGCTCGCCGTGCTCGATCGACTAGCTCTGCCGGCCGCAGAGGACGCCGAGGCGCTCGCTCCGGCGGCGACACTGCTCTTCCGGGTCGCGCACTCGGCCATCTACGCCGAGCTCGACGCCGCGCTCGCCCGGCAGCTCACACCGAGGAGCGAATGCGTGCTGCTGGCGGCCGAGCGCCAGCGAGAGCTGCAGGCGGCGCGGCGGCGCGAGTCGGCGCTGCTGCTGCTGGACGCACTGCTCGAGGACGAGTGGGCCAGTGCCGTGCTCTGGGCGTTCCTCTTTCGCGCATCGCGCCACCAGCGCCTGAGCGTGCTCATGGCCGTCCGCAGTCGCCTCGACCCGCTCGCGACGGCGAATCGGGACGCACGCCAGCTCCGGCGACTGGCCGCGCAGCTCGCTGCCTTCGCCTCCAAGTTCCTGTCCCGAGACGCACCCGTCCCGCTCCCGACGGCGACGCTGGACGCCGCGAGGCTCAAGGCCGCCGCCGTCACGCGAATCGCTCGGCTGTCGGCGACATGCTCGGCCTCCGAGAGCGACGACACGCTGGCGATGCGCGTCGCGTCGGCGATGGAGAGCGTTGCGTCGCTCGAGCACGTCGTGCGCGCCGAGCTCGTAGCGGCCGAGCAGCTGGCGGCGTTCTCGTCCAGCGCACTGTTCCAGGAGTTCGCCGCGTCGCCGAGCGCGCCGAGAGGCGACTTTGCGCGTCTGTTCCGCGCCGCGCGCGTGCCATTCCACCAGACGCCACAGCAAGCAATGCGGTCCCGCGACCTGCTCGCCGAGTACGTCGCCAATCGGCAGCTAGGCGCTGTCGCGGCCGACGACGATCGAGGCGGTCGCGCGGAGCACGCTCTCATCTACCGCGTGCTCGCGTTCGAGCGGCGGCGAGGAGAGACGGAGAGCGGCCGCACGACGTTCGTGGACTTGGTGAAGCGCTGCGAGATCGGCGACGGTGGTGCTGCCGGCGTCGGTGTTGATGGCGACGCGGCGCTGCTGCGGACTGTGGAGGGCTTCCTGGTGCCAGAGACCGTAGCTCTGGACGAGCTCTGCGTCCACAGGCGGCTCGCGTTCCACTTCGTGGCTGGCGCGGGTGACGACACGCTCTACGGCGCTGCGATCCGCGTGCCCGTGCGTCTCCCGCTCGAGTCGGAGGGTGGAGAAGATATGGCGACGCAGGGCGTGTGTGTGCTATCCCGCGCGCCGCTCGTGGACTCGCTTCGGCAGTTCGTGCGCGCGCTGTGGCTCCGACTTGGCGTCTCGAGCTCCGCCATGGACGTCCTCGCACCGACGAGCGAGCGCATCGCAGACGTGGACACTGGTTGCATCCGGGCGGCGCTTGCTGAAGCCCAAGCAGTCTTCGACGGATTCATCGACAGTCGCTACTCGTCTTCACCGTCGACGCAGCTCCTCAGAGCTCAAGAGGCGACTGGGTGCGATGAAGACGATGCGGGCTGCGCGCTGCCGACACTGGACCTGCAGCTGCGCGAGCTGTTCGAGAGCCTCTCGGTGGGCCACATCGTGCGCGTGTTTGGCTGCCTCGTGGCCGAGCGGAAGGTCGTGCTGGTCGCGTCGAGCTTCTCGCTGCTTGTGGCGGCGGGCGAGGCTCTTCGTGCGCTGCTCTTCCCGCTCGCCTGGGCTCACGTCTTCGCGCCAGTGCTGCCGCTGTCGCTCCGCAGATACCTGCAGTGCCCCTCCCCCTTCCTCTTCGGTCTGCATGCGTCCTACGTCCGCGACTGCGAGCTGCCAAGCGACGTCGTGGTCGTCGATCTGGACGTAGACTCCGTGACGTGCCCTGGCGGCGCTGATGACGCGGACGCAGCGCTCGCGGGTCTACGAGACTCTCTGCTGGCTCTGTGTCGTCCGCGCGCGTTCACACGCGACGACATTGACTGCGACGTCGGTGAGTCCGATGCCGCGCGCGAGTTCCCAGAGCGAGAGGTGCGTCTCGCCTTCCGCCAGCAGCTCGCGTCGATGCTCGCTGCACTCGAGGCTGCGTCGTTCCGCTTCGAATCTTCAGGCAGCGGTGGCGGCGGTGCTGTCGTCGCCGTCGTGGACGCCCCGCTGCGCGACGGCAGTCACGGTCCAAAGCGCGACGAGGGCCGCGAGGGGAGGCTCGAAACCGCGCTACGCCAGTCGCAGGCGTTCTCGGCCTACGTGTGCCGATCGCCAGTGTAGCCATCTGCGAGCGGCTAGGTACCGTACTCGTCTTCAGGATCAGTTTGGTCGAAGACTTTTGCGCGACCTCTATAAATGCAAGCAGATCTTTCTGACGTGTTCAGTACTAAATTTGACAGTGCGGCGCACGACTGGCCGCGACGAACTGCAACCTCAACCTGAACCGGAACCGCTCGGTCGGTCGTCGGCGCTGGTCGCAGGTCGAGCAGCTCCCCTCCGGCTCCCGCGCCGCTCCCTTCCGCCAGCTCTCTGTCTGTCTGTTTGTCTGTCTGTTTGTCTGTCTGTTTGTCTGTTTGTCTGTCTCTGGTGACGCACGCGCCGCGCTCGGCCTCCTCTCCGCTCCTGCGGACAGCCAGTGGTCGATCAGCCAAGAGCGAGAGCAAGACAGAGGCAGAGACAGAGACAGAGACAGAGGAGAGAGAGATGGAGGCGACGGCGAGCATGAAGGCGCCTGTGCAGCCAACGACGCGCGCGCGCTGCCTCATCATCTACACGGGCGGGACGTTCGGCATGGTGCCGGACGCGAGCGGCGTGCTGCACCCGTCGTCGGGCTTTCTGGCCAAGAAGATCGCCGAGATGGACGAGTTCCAGAGCGAGGGCATGCCCGAGGTGACGGTGAGCGAGTGGGCCGAGCCGATCGACTCGTCCGACATGGCGCCGGGCGACTGGGCGACGATCGCGCGCGAGATCGAGGCGCGCTACTGGGACTTCGACGGCTTCGTCGTGCTGCAGGGCACCGACACGATGGCGTACACGGCCTCGGCGCTGTCCTTCATGCTCGAGCACCTGGGCAAGCCCGTGGTGCTCTCGGGCGCCATGATCCCGCTGCACTTCCCGCACAGCGACGCGCGGCGCAACCTCATCATGTCGGTGCTCTGCGCCGCGACGCTCTCCATCCCCGAGGTGTGCATCTACTCGAACGACAAGTTGCTGCGCGGCAACCGCACGACCAAGACGGCCAACATGGCGGTCGACGCCTTCCACTCGCCCAACTTCCCCGTGCTTGCGCGCACCGGCGTCGAGACGACGGTCGACCAGGCGCTCATCCTGCCGTATCCGCGCCGCCGCTTCTCGGTCTTCTCGGCGCTCGCGACCAACATCTGTGTCTTCCACCTCGTGCCCGGCTTCGACGACGACTGCATCGAGGCGTACATCGAGCGCCACACAGCCGCGACCGCGGCCGACCAGCCCGCGCGCGGCCGCGCCATGGTCTTCGCGCTCTACGGCACGGGCAACGCGCCGCTGCGCAAGGACAGCTTCATCCGGCTCGTCGAGCGCGCCGTCAAGGCCGGCATCCCCGTGACGGTCACGACGCAGTGTGTGCGCGGCCGCACGCAGCTCGACGCGTACGCCACGGGCGTCGCGCTGCTCGAGATGGGCGTCATTACGAGCCTCGACATGACCGTCGAGGCCTGCGTCACCAAGCTCGCGTACCTCATGGGCAAGGGCTTCCGCGGCGCCGCGCTCAAGGAGAAGATGGAGACGGATCTGCGCGGAGAGCTCTCAGTCGTCGACGCACTGCCGCGCGGAGAGGACGTGCACCGCCGCGCAAGGGAGAGCCGAACGACCGTCGTGCGCTTCGGGTCGCACTAGGCATCGGCCGCCGCCACTCAAGCCGCCGCGGTCGACCCAACACGGACGATCGTGCCTCAGTGTCTTTCTCTCTCTCTTTCTCTCTCTCTCTCCTTATGCGATCACGGTGAGGCCGCGGACGAGTCGGAGCGCAGGCAGCACGAGCGCGTCCATCGCGACTCGCATGGCGCTGGCCGTGGCCTCGAACGGCAACAGCGAGAAGAGCGCGCGGTGCGGCGCGAAGAGCCAAAAGGCGACGCGGTCCCTCTGGCGCGCCAGGCCGCCCGGCAGCAGCGGGTACAGGTCGCCAAAGTTGCTGCACGCGGCGCCGTCGACCACGAGCGAGCCCGCCATGGTGTACAGCGTCAGCGCGGCCTCTCGCCGAGCCACCGGCTCGAGCCGCGTCACTCGCGAGCGCACGAGGCGGCTGGGCGAGAGCGCGTCCTGCGCGCTGCCGTCTCCGCCGTCGCTCGCGCGCAGCACGACGAGGATCGAGTCGTTGGCGACGAGCGCGCGCGCGGGCTTCTGTGCCAGCGCATCGAGCGCTCGCTCGTCGGCTTCGTCGACCAGGTACACGAGGTGGTTGGGCGTGAGCTCCAGCGGCGGGACGCGGCCCTGGAGCCACGCAGAGACGCAGTGAGCGCGTGACGACGGGCGGCCGGAGACGGCACGTGCTTGGCGCAGCGGCGGGGTACGTACGCGGTCGCTCTGCTCGTGGTGGACGCGCACGAACGCCGTGGCGGCGCCGCGACCCGCGCGCGAGAAGCGTGGCGCGTGCGGGATCAAGTACACCCGCGAGAAGCCGAGGCGGCCGTCGCGGCCGAGCGCCAGCACCGACTCGCCGACGCGCACGCTGGCGATCGCGACGCGGCCGCGGCCCGCCACCTCGACGCCGGCCGACACTGGGAAGCAATTCGCTGTCGACACGCACGCGCGGACGGACGGACGGACGGACGGATCGACAGTCAGAGAGCGAGCGAGAGAGAGAGAGGAAGCGATCGATAGGGCGAGCGCGAGACGCACTGTTGTCGAGGATCGTGTAGTCCAAGTCGGCGTCGCAGAAGGCGCCGGTCTTGCCCGAGCTGCACAGACACGCCCCGCCCTGCGTGCACACGCCGTTGCCCGAGCAGATGACGCCGTCGCGCTCGCACAGCACTGGGCAGGCATCCCACGCACGAGTTGGTCAGCTCCTCGCGCGCTCGGGGCCGGCGCGCCGGGCGAGACGAGCGGCCGATCGCGTCGTACTGGCGTCGGCGCTGCGGAAGATCTTGCTGGTCTTCTGCGCGCCGGCGGTGCCGGCGAGCAGCACGAGCGCCGGCACGCGCGAGGCGTTCACGTAGCGCTCGTCGGCCGCGCAGAGCCCGCAGCCGTCCGGGAAGAGCGTGACGGTCGAGACGCTGGCGTCGCTGGCGCGCAGCACGGTGCGCAGCACGGGCACAGGCGGCGTCTCGCGCTCGGCGTCGCAGACGGCGACGGCCTGGCCGCTCAGGCTCGTCGCGCCGTCGCTCGAGACGCACGTGTCGCCGCAGTAGTAGGCGCGCGTCACGTTGCGGTAGAAGGGCACGAGCGCGTGGCCCCACTTGCCCGCGCTGAGCACGCGCGCGCCGCCGGCCGAGGCCGCGCTCACGTGGCTCCACTCGGCCGAGGAGAGGCCCGAGGCGTCCGAGCTCGCCGGCTCCCAGTGCGCTCCGTCGCGAGAGAACCAGGCGTCGGCGAACGCGTGCATCTTGGCGATGCCGCGGCCGATGACGCCGCCGCCGACGAGCCAGAGCCGCGGCCCGAGCTGCACGTCGCCCGGCGTGCGCGCGTCGAACGACACGAGCGGGAACCAGGCGCGCGCGGCCCACGGCGCGCGGTCCGCGAGCTGCCGCCACTGGCCGTCGGCGTCCATGCGCCAGACGTCGTTGAGCGCGCCGGCGTCTCGCCAGCCGCCCATGACGAAGAGGAAGGTCTGGCGAGAGGCGTCGCCCAGCGACGCGTTGGTCACGACCTCGTGCGCCGCGCAGCCGAGCGCCGCGCGCGCGGCCCACGGCGCGTCGGCCAGTCGCTGCCAGCCGAGCGCGGCGCTCGCGCCGTCCACGACCGAGCGCGTGGCCCACACCTGGCGGTTCACCGGGCTGCCCGCGAGCACGAACAGCCGGCCGTCGAACGCCGCCGAGCAGTGGTAGCCGCGGCCGGACCACGGGACGCTCGCCTCGGGCGCCTGCGTCCAGTGCGCTGCTCGCCGGCGCCATGACCGCCGCGGCCGTCGCGAGCGCGGCCGTGGCGCGAGCGGTTAGCGGTCGCTCGTCGGCAGGCGCGGCCAAGAGGACGCGCGCACCGACCTCCGTCGTCCGAGAACCAGACGTCGCTGGACGGCTCGGGCGTGAAGCCGCCGAGCAGCACGAGCCGCTCGCGGCCGTCGCTACCGTCAGCGAACGCGAGGAGCGAGTGGCCGAAGCGCCGGCGGAACGGCGCCTCCTCGAGCTCCTCGCGCCACGTCTCGCCGTCGCGAGAGCTCAGCACATCGGCGCGCGCGGTCGCGAGCTCGAGCCGCGAGGAGTAGTAGGGCGGAGAGACCCCGCCGACGACCCAGAGCTGGTCGGCGAACGCTGCCGCCGCGTGTGCTGCGCGCGGAGCGGCCGGTTGAGCGTTAGATGCGAGCGGGGCAGCGAGCGAGCGAGCGAGCGAGCGAGTGACCGTACAGTCGCGGGAGAAGGCGAGCTGCGAGAGCTGCGACCAACGCGGTAGTGCGCTCTGCTCCTCGGCCGTCGCGTTGCACTCGAGCACCGCGGTTACTGGCTCGAGCAGTAGTAGCAGCGGCAGCAACAGCGGCAGCAACAGCGGCAGTAGCCGCAGCAGCGCGAGCGGCAGCGCGGGCGAGCGCTCCATGGTCGCGTCTGCGGAGAGGTATGGATCGCGCTCGCGTCGTTTCGTGTCCTGAGGGGCAATAAGTGAGTCAGTGTTCGAACGGAGCGGAAACCATAAGTGTGCATTTCGAGTGCAGATTGGTGGAAAACAGTGAGCCATGGACATGATTGGCTGGACGACGACGAATCACGCGACGGAATTCGCCTTCAAGAGCGCCGGCTGTGTGCGGGGCGACCACGGCACTCGGGGGTGTCCATGCTGCTGCTGCGTCTGCTGCTGCGTCTGCTGCTTCAGTTGCTGCGTCGGTTGCTGCGTCGGTTGCTGCGTCGGTTGCTGCGTTAACAAGCCCCGCTGACGCCGGCGACCGATCTTCATCCAGTACTTCTGCGCGTGCGCTATTGTTTGGCGCACGGTGCGAGTCCCCACGTGGTGCGCGATTTTAACCCACGGACCATTCGGGTGCAGCTCCAAGGCGCACAAGAACTGCTCGTGCTCCTCGCGCGACCAGATTCCGCGTCGCGGCTGAGTGCCTGGCTTCATGCTCGCTCGGTCGCTCGCGCTGGGCTCGCTCGGCTGTTGTGGCGGGATGGCAATGGCCTTCTGTTGTCCGTCGGAGGTAGACACGAACAGCCGCTCACGGACGTAACTGCTGATCACCATCGCGTAGTGCGGCGCCTCGGCGGTTCCGGAGTTGGTTTGCTTGGTTCCAAGTGAAAACGATAATGAGGACGAAGGAGAGCAGCGAGTTGGGCAGCAGCGCTTCTTGCCGTCGAGAGCGAGCGAGCGAGCGAGGACGTAAGTGAACATGTTCGAGGAAGGAATGACTCTTCATTTATCCACGCTGCAACAATGGGTTTCACGGGCTTCTTAGTCCTCACCATAACACGGCTTAACGGTTTGCACAGTCGGGAGGCGGGGTAGACAAGAGCCGACACTAGTTGAAGCCGCCGCACGTCACATATTTCGTAGCTACAGATTTGTAGCCAGAAAACGTATCTACGTCCAGTTATCGTCGCAGCCAATCCCTCGATCAATAAAATTCGCCGGGCGAGTTGGTTCTGATAAAATATGGCATGAAGGCCGCCAGCCACCGAGATACTGTTAGCTACAAGGCCAGCGCGATGGCTGACAACCAGGCAGACGCAAGCTACAAGAGCCTCGAAACCGCGCAGCAGCAGCCAGATCGAGCGATGGCGACAGCGCTCGCTTCGCTCCGCAAACATTCCGGGACCTGTCGCGTAGGGCTCGCTGCGGCTCCGCGGTCCCCTTCCTCCTGCGCTGCTTGATGCGACTCGGCGCGAGAATTTCATGGCATGAGCGGCAGCTGGGACGCTTCCAATCGATGCGCATCGAGACGGACCACTCGACGGCTGGCTGCTCGTCTCGCTCCGAGTCCACCGGTGCACTTCGAAGCGTCTCCACGCGAGCACTTCGTACGTCCAAAGGAAATGCTGGACCGCTTCTTCTTCGTTGGGTCCCCATCCGTGGTGACAGTAAGAACAAACGGAGCCAATGAGCCTGCTTGCCCCGATCACACGCTCGTCTCGGAGACTCTAGAGCACAACCGCTGGTCTCGCGTCGGCATCGCACTGCTCGTCTCGTCCGCTCGACGCTGCGATGCCGCACTGGAAGTCGCGGTGGCACTTTATGCAACCGCAATGTTCATCCGTGAGCCATTTGTGTGCTCGCTACGATGGCGACGCGCGCAGACTCGCGGCCGATCACCTTGACACTCGGCGCAGACATCCTCCACGTCGTCGACGTCGCCTCGACGATCCGGGCGAGGGCCAGTCAGTCTGAGAGCAAAGCCCATTTCCCAAAACACTCGGCACTCGGCATGCAAAACAACACACGCACTCTGGCGAGAAACTTACGCGGCGATGCGAAAGGAAATGCAAGACACCATGCACTCCTGCTTCACTCCTGCTCGCCCAAAAGTTCGCGCATCAGCGCCACGATCTCGTCCGTGTTCAGATCGAGCGCCGCGTCGTCTCCAACCATCGGCGCCTCGTCGACTTGGATTTGCGAGCGCTGGAGTCCGCGGCGGTGGCGATCGATCTTCATCCAGTACTTCTGCGCGTGCGTTATTGTTTGGCGCACGCTGCGGGTTCCCACGTGGTGCGCGATGGCATTCCACGGACCATTCGGGTACAGCTCCAAGGCGCGCAAGAACTGCTCGTGCTCCTCGCGCGACCAGAGGCCGCGTCGCTGCTCGATCGCTTGCGTCGCGCTCTCGATGTCATTAGGCACTTGGGACATTGCGTAGCTCAGGATTCTTGGCTCCTGTTGACTCGGTCGGCGTCGGCTTGCTCTCTCCGCGGAGAATTCGATTGTGGGGAAGGAGAGATCGTCCGCGTCCGCCACCAGAGCGACGGGGAGACTGTCAAGGGCTGACGCCAATCCAAGGAGCGAGGCCGCCAGACACGTCGCAACCTTCGTGGCTACGTTTCCGCACCTAAAAGAGAACGAGACGAGAGAGAGAGAACGAGAGAGAGAACACGCTTGTAGCCGATAGACGTCCAGCGCGTGGTCCGATTCGGGAGGCGAGCGTTGGGTCTCAGGATCGGCCGACACCTCGCGAGCAACCAATCGCGGGGCGGACTGGCAGGCGGCGGCGCATCGCATGCGAGTCGGCAGGCAGCGAGGCGCTATCAGCGGCAATGGCCAGCGAGGCGGCCAGATCTAGCGGCAAGCCAGTCAAACACAAAACTGCGACTGCCTCGACGCTTCGCAGCACGGGCCGAGTCGAGCTCGGTCGCGATATCAAGGCGGACTGGCGATCGACGTCCTCTAGGACGAGGGTGCATTTCCGGAGAAAAGAGGCGTCTCAAGCCTAGACAGCGCTTCCTCTCGATCGGCCCGTGTAGCAGTGGCGCGGCGGCGGCTAGAGCGTCGCGACTGGCTCGGCGGCAGACGCGCTCGCCGCGAGTCGAGGGCGAGCGCAAGGCGTCACCAGCGAGGGCGGCGGCGTCGCTGGCCGTGCCATTCACGCCACGGACGCGCGCGTCATCGCTCGCTCCGGCCGGTCCAAAGCCGTCGTCGCCGCCGCTGCCACCGCCGCCACCGCAGGCGCCGACGCTGCGTCTCCCCTCACGCGCGTCTACTTCTTGGCGTTGTACGCCTGGCGCTCCTGGTTGAGCGGGTTCTCCGGCGACTTTCGCCACTGATGTCGAGAGGCACAGAGAGACAGAGAGACAGAGACGCGAGCGCGCGGCGTTAGCGTCGACAGGATGGCGGTCAGTGCGCGCGCGCGAGCATCGCACCATCTCGCTGAGCTTCTGCTTGTACTGCGAGAGCTTGAGGCGCGGGAAGTCCTCCTTGAGCTGCGGCAGCATGACCTCCTCGAAGGCCTTGTAGGCCGCCTTGGCGCGGCGCTCCGGGTGGCGCTCGAGATCCTTGTCGTCGACCGAGAGCACGTCGAGCGCGGCCTCGATGCTGCGCGCCTCGTCGCCGGCGTCCACCGCGCGGTTGCGGTTCTCCGCGAAGCCGGCGCCGAACTGGATCTCCTTCTTGCCTGGCGTGCGCGCCGCGGCGGCCTGCCGCGCCTCCTCCTCGCGCATGGCGGCCAGCTGCGCCTGCGTGACCTTGCCGCTCGCCGAGGCGGCCGGCGCGCGCGACCCGCGGTTGCTCTTCTTGGTCACAGGCTTGAGCGCCTCCTCCCACGGCCGCGCGGCCGGTGCCGCCGCCTTGTCCTTCTTGGCCTTGCGGATCGCCGCGCGGTCCTCCTGCAGCCCGTGCTCCTCGAGCGCCTGCAGCTTCTGCACCTCGGCCTTGCGCGCCTCCGCCTCGGCGCGCTTGGCCTCCTGATCGGCGCGCCGCGACTCGGCGCGGCTGTTGGCGCCTTTGGACCACTCGGCCGCCTCGGCCTCGGCCGCGCGCGCCGCCGCCTGCGCGTCCTTGGCCGACTTGGCCGCCGCCTTGCGCGCGTTCGCCGCCTCCACCTTGGTGTTGCCACCGCCGCCGCTGCCGCCTTTGCGCCCCATGCTGCTGCTGCTGCTGCTGCTCCTACTGCTGCTGCTGCGTTCCTTCTCCAGTGCCACGTGCTTTGTATGGCGCTCCAAGTTCGGATCGTCACATTCCTTCCGAATTTAATAGCCAGAGATGTATTGTAAGCACGATGCGCCACACAACTAGAAATTTGCAGCGAAATCGAACGGGAGAACCGATGGACAAACTATAGATTGAAGAGACGCGAGAGTGTCGACCCAAAACGATCAGAGCGACATTCGTGCAACATGCGCCGACTGCGCGAGGGACTCGCGTAACCCTGTACCCGCTTGATGGTGGAGCGTAACCTACCTACCAACGCACCTGGGGTACTCGCGTACCCTTCGCTGCCGAACAGCAGCAGCAGCGAGCGGAGCGGAGCGGCGGCAGGCGACGAGGCGTCCGAGCATGCCGTCCGAGTCGGCGGCGGCGTACGCCAAGACCGTGGGCGGCAAGCTGCAGCTCAAGGGCGGGTTGTCACTCAAGTGCGTGGGCTGCTGTTTCCGCGCTCTCGCGTCGCTCGCGGCGTCTGACGGCGCGCTCTGATGGCGACAGACCGGCCAAGTACAAGCACAAGAAGAAGAAGAAGGCAAGCGCAGCCAAGAAGCGCGCGCGCGAGGAGGAGGAGGGGGGTGAGCAGGCGCCTCCCGCGGCGTTCGAGCTGGTCAAGCTCAAGGGCAGCGGCCGCATCCTGTCGTCGGGCACGACGCTCATGGGCCAGGTGGGCACCAAGTTCCTGCAGGAGCTGCGCGCTGGCGACGCGCTCGTCATCCAGCACCCGACGTCGTTGGTCGAGGAGACGCGCATCGTGCGCATGGTGCTGAGCGACGTGTCAGCGGCCATCAGCTCGCCCTTCAGCTCCGACCTGGTCTCGTCCACGTCGTTTCACTACATCAAGGCGCCGCCGGAGCAGGCGGATCGCACGCAGCAAGAGGTGTGCATCGCGGCGCTTGCCTCGCGTTTGGT
Source organism: Phytopythium kandeliae (assembly GCA_023338135.1). Classification (NCBI taxonomy): domain Eukaryota; phylum Oomycota; class Peronosporomycetes; order Pythiales; family Pythiaceae; genus Phytopythium; species Phytopythium kandeliae. The sequence continues at coordinate 368 of JAADYC010000143.1, read as the reverse complement.
CTCTCGCTTGAGTGCTCCGAGACCGACCGATGCCGTCTACGTTTGTGTCAAGCAGACGAAGAAGAAGCACAAGAAGGAGGCGGACGAGGCGCTGGCGTTCGGCACGTACGCGGGCGGAACAGATGCCGGCAGCCAGTACACGTACCGCGTCAAGAAGAGCGGCGCGTTCGGCGGCTACGCCATTGTCAAAGAGGTGCGCGCGAGTATAGCCTTACCAACTCGGTCGTCGGTCGTCGGTCGCTCCATTCGTTCGTTCTCACGCTACGCCGCTCTGGTCAATGCCCGCAGAGCGCCGAGACCAGCATGAGTCGGGAGGAGCTGCTCGATCTGCGGTCCAAGCGGAAGGGCGACCGGCACTGCATGTGAGC
>JAADYC010000142.1:0-35644 GCA_023338135.1 Phytopythium kandeliae | reverse complement strand
TTGCAGCTCCTCGTAATGCCAAAATCATTGTGCGCGAAATACCGACTCGAAAACGCAAATTACGCAGGCACTCCCGCAAAGGGAGAGAAAACAGAAATTGGAGCCGGCCAGTGGCCTTCTCACGAGGGTTGGAGTAGTTTTCAACTAGCAATCACGATGCATCAGCAGAGCTTCACGCGCTATCGTATTGCCCCAAGCGCAAAGATGCTCTACGCCTCCCATCCTGGCTCCACTCTATACGAACACTTCGTCCCTTACGGGCGTCTTGCAATCTCGGAGGCGTCCATAAAGTCTGAAAATCGACTCTGCTCGGATAAAACGTGTGTGATTGCGACGAGTTGCGACCCTCACTCCGTATTATAGCGATACGATATGCTTGTCGAAAGCGTCGTGAACCGATGTAGACAATTGGTACGCGTCTTCTATTTTCGACGCTTTCGGCGGTCCAGCTTCACTACGCCCCCCTCGGAGGCACTCGCACCCGACGCCAAGACACTTGGACGGACGGACAGCCGCACGGCAGGATGGAGGCGCCAACGGGAACGGAGAAGATTGTCCTCACGACGGTACCTACCCCGCTCCGCTCGCCGCTCGGAGCCCCTACCGCTTGTGAAGCTCATCGCGTGTCGGCTTCTGCGCGCTACCTCAGGCCAGCGGCGCCTTCTTCGGCGCGGCGGTCGGTTCGGTCGAGTCGGTCTGGTCCATCCCGAAGCTCGGTGCGTGCGTCTTGGCGTCCTCCGCCCGGCACTGGTCAAGCGCTGACTCTGCGTCGGTTGGTTCTCATAGGCGCCAAGCTGCCCAAGTTTGCCAACCAGATCAAGCACGTCGGTCTGCGTTCGGTGCGTGGCGCTCGCTGCTCACGAGGGAACAGGTCCCCGCAGTATGCGGGTCGTCGACCACTACCGACTGACGCCGCGGCCCGCAATTGGCTCGCTTGCCAGGTCGTGTTCGCGACGGTCGGGTGCCTGTTCGCCACGGGCGAGTTCGTCTCGGCTAGTGTGCGCCAGAAGGACGACGCCGTGAACCCGGCGGTCGGCGGTCTACTTGTCGGCGCGGTGCCGGGCATTCTCAAGAAGAACGCGCGCCTCGGCGTCGCGACGGGCGTGCTTGCCAGCATCGCCATGGGCACGTCTGCTTTCTGGTGCGAGCCTGCTGCGTGTGCATTTGGTTGGAGCGAGGGATGGGAGCGCTGACCAGCCACGTGGCGCTGCAGGGCATCGAGCCAGGAGACAGCGTTCGACAAGTTCGCGGCGGCGTCCAAGGCGACCAAGTACGGCCAGGCTTAATTTGCCGAGCGTCGGCGGTCTGGTCGTCGAGTGCAGACACTTTTGCTGGTGGCTGAACTATCGCGAGCTTCCGTCAGAAGAAAACCACACGCACACACGCAGATACAGACACGCACAGACACACACACACACAGACACAGACACATACTCATATGCGTCGCGTTTCCCGCTCGTGTGGTGTTGAGAGCACGCTCAGTTAATGGGCGACAGGCTCGCGCAGTTGGAGCCGTAAAAGCCGCTGAAACACGTGCAGGCACCGCTCGAGTAGTCGCAGACGCCGCGATTGGAGCAGTCGACGTGGCACTTGTTGCCAGCGGCGCCGACGCCGACGCCTCCGGCCGGAGTCTTACCGGCGCAGTCCGTCTCGTCCTCGGAGGTCATGGGATCGTCTCCGGATGGGCATCGCACTGAGTCCGCACGGCAGCTACCGTGAGTGACTGGCGTCCGCCGAAAGACGCGAGAAGTCGGTGCAGCATTAGTCGCGCAGACCTCGAGAGCAGTCGCTGCCAAACCATTCGGAGAGCTGGCGCTCGCCTGCGCCGAGGCCGACCGTCCACGATGAGTCGCACAGACAGCCGTACAACCGGTCTTGATCCCACGTCGTCGTGACCTGCGAGGCGATCGAACATGTCGAGTGGTGGCGTCGTGAGAGCGAGTGTTTCCCAACCTCGCAGACGCGGACAGCGCACCGAGGCACCGCCGTACGAGGTCGCAGGGGAGAGCGGGAAGGCGGTCGCCACCGCCGCCATTTCGCTCATGCTGAGGCATTGTCCGTGGCCGGAGCAACTGTTGGGGCATGTCACTGTCGCCACCCCTCGCGCCTGTCAGTTGTCGCTCGGTGCGCGCACTCGGTAGTGTCGCCGACCGCCACGAGGAGAAACGCGTACATACTTCTCTGGCAGGCGCTGCCCTCGAATCCAAGGAAGCACCGGCACTGGCCGGACGAGCGGTCGCACGCGCCGGCACTTGAGCACTCGGTCTTGTCGTGTGCCGTGTCAGCGCTCGTGGGCACCCCGCTCCAGGATGGACCCGCGGGGCACGTTCCTGCAGATCCAATGCGCCGTGAATGAGCATCTCGTCATCGGCGGCGGCGCAGGAGATGCCGGCGCATACGCTGGGAGCAGTCCGGCGACTTGTAGACCGCAATGTCAGTGTCAGCGCCATACCCCTCGTAGCACGTGCAGGTCTTGGTGAGCGAGTTGCATCTCCCGTGGCCGTTGCAGTTCCCCAGCGTGGCGCACAGGTTGCCCGTCGGCACCCCAAGCTGCGCGTGCGACCTCTGGAGGCAGCAGGTGACGCATAGGCTCGCCGCGAGCAGCGCCAGCGAGCGCGCGCGCCTCATATCCTGCCTGATCCGAGTGAGGGCGTGGTCGCCACCTCTATCAGAGAGAGAGAGAGAGCTCAAGGAGCAGCCATGTGGATCATTTGTTGCGTGTGCCCTTTCGGAGCGCCTCCCCTTGATACAGCAACTGGTTCTCAAAGCTGCAGCCGAGACGCTCCTCTTATTTGGCAACTGCACGTACGGTTTCTCCCCTGCAAAGTCCGATCTGATCTCTCGCGCGGCGGTTGTTGACCTTGCCCAGCTGCCTGCGGGCCGGCTGGAATCCTCCAGCATGGACATTTTTCGCGGCGGTAGAGAGCGCGGCCGCGGGCTGCAGCGGAGAAGAACAGGGGCGAGAAGCCGCCGCCCGCCGCGCACGCGGTGGCCGTATCCACTTCCCTCTCGCGAATATCGGGCGGACGACGCGCGCGCGGCGGAACGGAGCGGCAGAGCTCGAGGCGAGCGGCGCTAGCTGGCTGGCTGCGGCAGGGAGCAAGCCGGAGGAGAAACGAACGAACGACTCGGCGCCTTATTTTGGCGGTCGCACGTGTGTAGTGGCGGTCCGCAAAATTAGAACGGCGCGCTCGCCCACAAACAGGCACTTGTCGCTGAACGACGCCGTTGGTCCGAGAAAGGACGCCGCCAGCAGGGAGACGCGGACGGCGGAGGCGCTCATTGCTGGAAGACGCGCGGCGCGGGGGTAGGAGCAACGATGGCGGACGACGGCGCGGACATCCCGCTCCAGAGCAACGTGAGCGCGGAGGCGGTTCCGTCGCTGCCCTCGTCGCCGACGGCAGCGGACGCAGATGTGGTGCTGGACTTGCCCTTCGTGACGCCCAGCTGCACGCTCGCGCTGCAGAGCAGGCGCGTGTGGATCGTGCGCAACGCGCTGGTCGCGACCAAGCGTGCGTTGCCGGGTGGGGGTCGTCGCGTGAGAAGACGAGAGGGCTAACAGATGCGTTGGATGTGTGCTGCGCAGTGTCGGTATGCACGATTGCAACCCTCACGCGCGCTGTGGATAAGGTGGCCGCGGAGGGAGATCTGCACATGGAGAAGGACGAGTTCTTCGCCTGGGTGCAGATGCTGCCGGAGCTACGCACTGGGGAGATGTTCCGACCTGTGAAGGACATTTTGGATCGCATCTATCGGTCGTTTCAAGCCACGAACCGCACGGAGGTGTTCCAGGTGAGAAGAGCTACGCGTTAATCCGAACGTAGCAAAGCGAGCCTTGACTAACTGTGCTGCTGTGATCTTCGTCTGCTGTGCAGCTCGCTATCGGTTGCCTCGTGCTTCTTCCTGGAAATGTCCAAGAGAAAGTCGAAACAGCCGTCAACCTGAGCCAGCGCGTTTGCGGCGCCGCTGCAGGCGACCCAATCACCCTCTCGATTGCAAGCGCGGCGTTGAGCTCTCTTCTGCTGGCAGTCGCTGCCGTATTTGATTTGCAGTCCGCAACGGCTGACCAACTTCAATCGACAGCTTCCATCGTCACCTCGTGCATCGAAGTCACCGTGGCTCGGCTTTTTGCGTTCCACGGGCTGTCCAAGGAGGCCACGATTTCGTTCGACAGCCAAATGTGGCCGTGGATCGAGTCCAACAGCAGCTCGAGCAAGGCAGTGCCGTGGATCAAGCTGCTAGACTCGAGGAAGTGGCCTGCCAACAAACGCTTGAGCTCCCCGACAAGAACGGAATCGCCGTCGCCAACGAAATGGGGTGTCCCGGTTGAATTCCCGGATGAGTCGAACGAAGAAGCGTCCGGCGCTATGTCTGATACGTCCGCTGGCAACTCGGACGGCGAAGAAGCGGAGACCGATGCACCGCAGCCTCTCAACTTCCGCTTTTCCGATGCAGATGGTGGAATGCTTGTCGTCGGGGAAGACCAAGCCATGCAACTGTACGACATGCTGATCAAAGCAGCGTTTACAAAGGTGTATCCGCAGGCGATATACGACATTTTCATCCAGCACACGGGCGATGGGTTGCTGGAAGAGGAGACGTTCCTTGAAGCTGTCGACGAGCTGGTGAGCATGACGGACAAGCCCCACCTGATGCACGACAACGCATTTCTCGAGTGCATGCTCGACATCTTCCGCGCGTTTTTACCTGAGAAGTGCACCAAGGTTGACGCCTTCGAGGTGGCAGCCGGATTCAGTCTCATGGCGTGGGGATCCAAAAGCGACAAGCTAGCGTCAGCGTTCCACTACTTCGACGTCGACAGCAAGGGATACTTGAATCGCCAGCAGATTTGGCGCTTCCTGCGATCAATTCTGACCATCCTGCTGCATTTCTCGCCTCCGGAGGACATTATCTTGCAGCGATACGGATCACTGGCAGATCTTGTGGACACGGGCGAACAAGAGATCATCGAGATGATCATGGACGGCATCGAAGATGGTGAAACGACGGGGGACGACGAAGAAGATGAGAGTTACATCGACCAGATCGACGGGGATCGCGCGCGAACGAACTCGGACTTGCGCATGGGGATGTACACGTTTGAGGACTTCGGGTACTGGTACAACGCTGGCGGGTACCAGGGTATGAGTTGGCTGGAGTTGCTGGACTTGAAGAAGTGGGCGTTCGTCTCTCCTGAGTTCAACGTGGATACGCTCGACGTCCAGCCGATCGACATGGCGGTGGCAAGCTCGAACTACTTCACGGCGAACAATATCCAGGTCGACGTTGACTCAGATCCGCCGTATGGAGCGACTCGCAACCCGCCAAACTTCGCTTTTGCCGATACCATCGACGAGGACGAGGACGAGGACGACAGCGATGACGAGCCGGGAAAGAATCGCCACGTTTTGAAGCAGGTCAATGCTTCATCATCGTCTATTGAGTCGTCATCTACTGCGGTGCCATCCAAGGAAAGCAGTCCGCCAACTACTCTTCCTGCGATCTGCCTCAAGAACGAAATCGTCCTGGAATTCGACTTGCCGTTCGACCCTGATAACGACGCCGTCACGGAGCTCCCGATCACGACGCTGAGCTTCGACAACGGAGATCTGATCCAATATTTTGAACTCCAGCGCGCCATCAAGCTGAACAAGGTCGAACTATTCCGTGTATATCGCGCGTTTGAGCCGTACATGGAGAACCCGTCTACTTTCATCGACAAGAGCACGTTCGATGCGTGCATCCAGCAGCTATTGCCCAGGGACATTGCCCAAAGTGTCTTGGTGGCGTTTGGCGTCCACAGCAACACATGCTACCCACCTAGAAGCGTTGGACGAGGAAACGACCCGAAGATGGTCGCCGATACACTTTCGCGGCTCTTCTTTGCCTTCAACCGAGGTGGGACCGGCAAAATCGACCTGATCGAGTTCATCTCGGCGTTCACGATTTTCTGTGCGGGCTCCAAGAGCGAGAAGCTTGCGTTCGCGTATCGCTTGTTCGATGCTGATCACGACGGGTGCTTGACTCGTCGCGAGATGTGGAAGTACTTGCGATCGTTCTTGACGATGCTGCTGGCCCTGGGTAACGGCTCGGAGCTATCTGCAGAAGCCATCGCAAGTGTCGCGGATACGACCGCTATCGAAATTGCCGACACGATTTTCAAGGACACGAACAAGACGTTTAGTATCCGCCCCGGCGCCTCCAGTCTGCGGAGTCATCGCCACAGCTTCGACTACCCCGAATCTACCGACACCGTGCCGAAAGGCGTTCGTCGAAACGGAGGCGGTCGGTATGAGCACCGCGGATCTCTACCGGACGACAGTTCGCTTACGCTGGGAGGTGCTGCCTCGAGTGCTGCAGGCGCTGGTGCAGCGCAGGCGTTTGTGAGAGGCGGGGTTGTCTCGTTTGAGGAATTTGCAGTGTGGTACTCTCAGCACGGCTACACTATCATCGCTTGGATCGAGCTCCTTGATTCCAAGAAGTGGCCAGAAGTGAACTCCACGGTGGCAGAAGCGATCATGCGTTACGTCAACCGGCAGCAGCAGGCGCTCGCGAACGCTACTGAGCTGACGACGGATCCCTCCTCGACCTCTTCGAACGACACCGTTTCCTCTCATGAGAGCACCGCCGATCGTCAACGGTCGTCGTCGATGGATGTTGCGCATCCAGACACCGACAACACTCTCTTCGGGTCAACCAACGATTCAGTGACGATCGAAGGACGTCATACTGTCGGATCCAGCATGGACGCAGTCGGTGGTATCGCTCACCTCATTACCTCGCCGTCGAGTTCGTCATCCAACAGTAAGGACCTGTCATCTGTGGCGCTTCAGTTCAAGCTGACCAGTTACGACAACACGACGCTCCGCATTCGTCTCAAGGACGTCGCGATTGTGTACACCATTTCGGAGCGCATGAACTTTAGCCGCATGTCGTGCGGAGAGATGTCTCACCTGCTCAAGAAGTACGCGCACGGGAAGTCTCTGACGAAGCAAGGGTATTTGCGTGCCATGCGCGATCTTGTGCCGCGTGATGAGTTGTCGACCGAGGACCAGGAGTTCCTGTCGTTCCACCTTCTGCGCATCTACACTCTCTTTGAGAGCGAAAGCATGCTCGGGAGTAGCAGCAATGGTAACGCGAGTGACGGAAGCAACAACGACGGACTCAGCACCGCAACTCTGGGCAGCGGTGGCGAGTTGGGGGATCCATACGGCTTTAGCTCGAGCTCAGTGGATCGCCTGCAAATTCTGGCTGGTATGAGCGTCTTTTGCGGGACCACGAAGAGTGCAAAGTTGGGAGTGCTGTTCAAGCTCTTCGACGCACAAGGAGACGGTCGCGTGTCACGCCGCCAGTTGTTCGAGATGCTCAAGGCAATTCTAGTCGTGCTGTTTGCGTTTTCGAGCTTCAATGCGACCAAGGGCCATTCCAACGACACCAGCACGGTCAACTCTTGGAGCACGAACTCGATCGCGGAGCGTGCGGCAGGCGCCGTGATCTCGAAGCTGTTCTGCGAGGCGAAGACAAAGCGGCCTGATGCGGTTAGCCTCGGTGAATTCGCCACGTGGTACGCCGCGGGCGGATACATGGACTGTCCGTGGCTGGAACTGTTGGACTTGTCAAAGTGGCCGGCGAAAGAGGCGTTCGAGGCGAGCAAGCGCGAGAAGCCACTTATCTACGCGTTCGACATGCTCGAGGAAGGGAACATCCTTCACTTCACGGAGAGCGACATTTCGACGTACCTGTTCATGCTGCGATCGACCAAGTTGAGCGAGCTGAGCGTAAGCAAGTTGTACGATGCACTGCTCGCGTATGCCACGCCATCGGCCGAGGAAGCACGCAACATCTCTCGCGCGAAGCAGAGTCGTGCGACAGGGGGCGTTGCTGCGTACTCGTACGCTGCCGTGGAGGAAGACGAAGGCGCGTATTTGGTGCTTACCCGCAGCAACTATTACGAGTGCATTCGCAGCCTCGTATCGAAGGATGGCATGGCGGAGAAGGCGCAGCAAACGTCGTCGAAGCTGCTGTCACGCGTGTTCAATGTCTTTGACCGTAAGCGTTGCGGGCGGGTGAATGCGCTGGAGCTGGCATGCGGAATGAGCATCCTGGGCAAGGGATCCAAAAGCCAAAAGTTGTCTCTGGCATTCGACTTCATCACCAAGATGCGGCAGCAGCGGCAGCGCACTCTCAACAACTACGCGTCTACGAGCTCATACTATACGACAGGAGTTGTCGGCGGCGCGAGTGGCCTCGGGTATCAGACTGCGACAGCGTTCGGCATTATGCCGAGCAACGCGAGTTTCACTGCCAGTGGTTTTGGTCTTCCAAGTGTCCGAGCAGCTCCATCGACGACGGCGAGCGCCCGTCGATCGATGGCTCTTCAGGCAGAGGGCGATGCGCTTCCCCACTCGGTGCTATTCATCTACCTACGGTCTTTCTTGCTCGCCCTCATGGCGCTGAGCGATGGCACCTACCGTCTTGGGCTCGAGAAGATCTACGAAGAGGCCGACGAGTTCATCGAAGAAGCCATGGGAGATTTGATGACTGACGTCGCTGCGAACGGCAACGCCGGACTCACGAACGCGTCAGTCACGTCAGCAAGCGGCTTTGCCGGCTACGGCAGCGTCCGCTCTCGCACGCGCGTTACGTTTGAGCAATTCGGCGAGTGGTATAACACTGGTGGCTACCAGCTGATCTCGTGGGTGGAGCTGCTGGACGTGAACAAGTGGCAGCAGCAGCAAGATTTTCAGGAGCAGACTGCGTCCATGTCGGCCACGTCCTCTGCAAGGCTACGCAGCATCCGGCGCGGCGCCGCCATGGGGTCCCAGCGTCCGATTCCTGGCACTGCCCAGTCAATGCAGCACCAACCCATCGAGCACTTGACGGCCACGAAGACGGTTGCGACGCGCAAGCGTCAGATTCGGCAGAGCGACATCGTGTCAACGCCTTATGTTCACGGACTGCCGAGTGCACCGCCAGGGGGAGACTCGAATACCCAGTCTCGCGACTCGATCGACGCCATCAGCCTCGGGTCGGATGGTCCAGTCATGGTCTTTGCAATCGCAAAGGAAGCCGCGGAGCTCCAGTTCTTCCTCGACGACATCTCGCGCCTGCGTCAATTCCTGCGCCAGTCGCAGTTGCACACGGCGAACACGTGGATGCTCAAGAGCGAACTGGAAGCAGCGCTGGAACTCGCGGTGATCACGTCCAGCACCGTGACGAGCAAGTCTCAGTTCGTACTTGCGCTGCAGTCTGTGTGCAGTACGGTGCGCAGTGAGGAGCTTGGTCCGAGCCCGCCGTTCAGTGAAGGCTCGCTCGAGCTCGTGTACGCGCTTATGGACGTGTTTGTGCGCGAGACGGACTCGGCGAATGGCGAGTATGAAGGACATGACGACGAAGAGGACGAGCGCATCGACCTCGGAGCCGTTGCTTGCGGACTGCTGGTCGTGTGCGAGGGCAGCCTGCTTGACAAGCTCCAGTGTGGCGCCGTCATCCTGGACGAGAACTTGGCGCACGACGTGGAGAGCGTGCCGCTCGAGAGCCTCAAGGCGATGCTCACGTGCTTTCTCATGGCCTTTTACGGCATGTGCAGCTCGCTCAGCGCCGAGCTCGTGCGCTACTCGGCGGAGCTCGGTGCGGACGCGGTTGTCCTCGCGTTCAACTCGGAGGTCATCGACATCAACAGCAGCGACAGTAAAGAGAGCGAGGAGCTCAACTTGTCGCGCTCGGTGTCGCTGCCGGCGTTCACGCAGTGGTTCGGCGACTCTGGCTACCGCTCGCACCCTTGGCTCGAGCTGGTGGAGCTCAAGAATTGGCCCGCGACGATCAATGTGTGCGGCACCGCGAGCGCGCTCGACGACAGCGACGACGACGTGAGCAACTAGAAGAAGCGACGAGGAAGGGGCTCGACGCCGCGAAGCAGCGCGCGGCCGCGGCGTCGACGGCGCGAGAGCTCGAGGCGTCTCAAACGCTCCATCCCTCTGCGCGTCCTCCGGCGTTGGCTGGCTCAGACCCCTCTTTTCCTATCTCCATTTAGCGATTGTGCGTGTGTAAGCATCCCAATCGACCGCGCGCCATCTTTCGCCTGCCTCACTGGTCCTTCTTGGCGGCGTCGCCGGCGCGCTGAGTCCTCGCCACAGGCGTGTCGCCGTATAGCAGACACGCCACACCCGCCAAGATGAGCGCCGCGCCAAAGAACCAGCGCGTCGGTAGCAACTCCTGGAAGACGAGGAAGCCGACGGCCGCCTGCGCTCGGCATGCTGGCAGTGAGGACCTAGTCGGCGGTCGGCGACGTCATCAACAGCGGCGAGCGAGCGCGTCCACCCACCGAGAGCATGAAGTTGACCGCCGCGCTCGTGACGGTCGCTGTGAGCGAGTCCGTCTCGTGCAGTCCGCGCACGAAGAAGTGCAGCATCAGCGCATTGGTCGCGAGCATGGCACCCACGCACAGTACGCGCGCGAGTGTGTGCGCCTAGCGCCGACCATTCATGCATGCATCCATCGCAAGCGATCGGCTTGTCAGGCGGTACCGACGACCGATGCAGCTCTGAAGGAGGCTTGCACCAACCAGCGCGCACGGAGCCAGAGCCGAGTCGTCCGGGTAGCGGCCGTAGCAGGCGCTCACCAGCCACTGGAGCGCGCGTGCGTCGCCATCCGCGCCGAGCTATCCGCGTCCAGTTCAGGGCATTCGCTCGCGTGTGTTGGTGCCGCTGCGAGATGAAGCGACGACCGAGAGAGCGAGCGAGCGAGCGAGCGAGAGAGAGAGAGACGCACCTTGCCGAGCGTCCCAGCAGCCGCGGCAAGCGCTCCAGCCAGCGCACTTCACGTCGTCAGGATCGCCAGCGCAGCAGCCGCGGTCAGATCCGCGTGGTCGGCGCCGCCACCAGCACCACGCGGACGCACCTGTATCTCATCGGCGACGTGGCCGACTGTGAACAAATGAGGCTTGTTTACGGATATGGACTGCCGTAAATAAATGCCTCTGCACATTGGCTCGGCGCTTGCTCCTGCTGCTGCTACACCGATTCAGCGCACGAAAGCTCCATGCCAGTCATGCCGACGCCTATTTGCTCGAGCCCGGTCTTCAATCCGCCAGTATTCTGCTCACTGCTGGCAGAGTCCGACGCCGAACTCGTTACATGCTTCTCCATCCACCCCATGGCGACATCCTCGAGCGGCGTGAGTTCGCCGAAGTGGAACTCGCTGGCCATTGGACTCACATGCAAGTCGAACCGTTGCTTGATTGCCATCTCGCCTGCGAGATTCACTCGGGGAAGCCGTTTCATAAGTGAAGTAGTGAGACTCCGTTTGTTCGATGAGCGTGTTGTCTGCCACAAAGTAGCTCAGGTCGTCCTTCAACCACATCTTCAGCTGCCGCCTGACTTCCTCAATGCTCCGCGTCTCAGACACAATGCAGACGATCTTGGGCAGATCTTGAGCAGCTTCTTACGTACTGTTGGCAATACTGATCGCGCCGACCACATAAGCAGATTGATGAAAGAAAGGCGAAGAGCGAACCGAGCCTGACGACGCGCGCGTTGTGAGATTTCTTCGGACGGACCACAGTCGGGTGACCGCTGTCGTAAATCCGCATATCTTGGCACTCATCGCACGTCCATTGGCGTGGTCTCGTCACGCCGAGGAACTGGTTGAGCTGAAATTGGCACTTGGATGGCGGGGTATCATGCGGGAAAGATGGATCTTGGAGTGATTGAGAGAGAAGCAGAGTCGTTTCCGTGCTGTTCAAAGAGAATTGTGGACCGGATCGTAGATGCCGACGGCGAAAGTGATGGGAGACAGGGACCTCTCGCTCCGTCGCAAACGGTTGCATCTCGAAGAACCAACCGCCAGTTCGCGACTCTCCTTCGACAGAGCTTACGATGCTGCGGTTCAAGACGGAAGATCTTGTCGAGGTCAGGGGACCTGAAGCCTTTCCTTGCGCGGTGGGACGCACGTTTAAGAGCAAGGATGGCAGCTCCGAGATCTGTCGTGGATGGAAGGGATCTCAGCGCTGTACATCCGGAAGGCACACGATTTGCTGCACTAAGCTCACTGCAGTTGGCATGATGTTGGTGAGCGAGCTCGAGTTCAACCTCTCGACTTGTGTGAATGTCGGCGGCATCAAGTGGTTCAGTCTCAACGATTTGGCTCGTTCGTCCAGAACGCTTGTACTCCCCGTGTCGAGTGTGGATAAAGCCAAGCAGTTGATCAACGCGGCGACATCCAAGGACATGGCACGCTATGACTATTCGCAGACGGTCTCGAGTGTCGCGGGAGTGACGTGGAAGTCCCCAGAACTCAAAGATCTCGGCTGCGTTTCTGACGCCGCCGGTGTCCTGACGATCAGGCAGGTCTTGGAGTTCTACGTCCGTCGTGAGACCGGGTTTGTCGACTTTGGTCCATTCAAGCTGTTCAAGGACGTGGTCAACAACTGCGCGATCAACTTGTGGAAGCGCAACTGGTGGACGCCTGACAGCGGCGAAGTTCGCGCGTCGTCTGGTCTTGAGAAGCGCGTGATGGACGTGCAGACGCTGTGCATCCAGCTGACGCAGAAGACGGAGAGCTGCGCACAGAAGGTCGCCGAGCTGCAGCAGTTGAGCCGTGCTCTTGAGGCGAAGGTCACCGATGTTGAGCAGCAGCAAGTCGATCAGAAGTTTGACGGCGGGCATTGGATCAAAGAATGTGAGAAGCAAATTGACACCAAGACGAGACAGATGGACAACGAGCTGGAGGGAGTGAAGTTCCTCTTCTGCCTCTCCTTGCTATGCGTGCTGGGCTTAGCGATGTATGTGCGCTCTCATTTAGGACCGCAGCCCTGATTTGGCTGTTGGCGCAAGGTGGGAAGGACAAGTGCGCGATGTCATGATCGCCAGTGATCTGTTTGCGTGAGTCTGGCATCCGAAACCTTCAGTTCAACACAGAGATTCGCGAGAAAGAGCGATTCCGTGCGCCAACTTGGCATTCTTCGCACGTTGAGCTTCCAGGCAAACAGATCAACCACTTGGTTTGCCTTTTTCACGCGCTCGAAGAGCGATTTCGGATCTACAGACTCACAAATCGCAGCTGCCTCGTTCGGGGCTGTGCCCATTCCAGAGTTTTCCATAGCTCCGCTCGACATCGCTACCATCCAGCATCATGCCATCATCGAGCACTTCGTCCGCGTCAACAAGTCCTTCAATATCCGGTGGTAGGAGCGCGTGACCCGCCTCAGCAGCAACCACACGCGCTAGATTTTCCCCAGGATTGCCGTGTGGTACGGAGGCGTCCAAGACTGCTGGACATGCCATTTGCTCGTGAAAGCTCGCTCTTCTCCACCGACTGCCTCATGGCAATGTCCGCATCATGTTCGTTACAATTGAGGAAGGAGCCACGACGAAGAACATGCATGGTTGCTCTCAGCAAGGTGGTGGTCAACATGGAGATCCTATTGGCCAACAACTCTCCAGACCCAACTCAACTAGGCCGTGCATCTTCGATTTCACCGCGGTGGTCGATCAACACGGACTGCCAGGCCACTTCATGTGGCTCGCCGTCGTCCAATCCGCCTTGTACTTCAAGACCGCTCATCTTGGCTATTTCTGTGTGCGTCGGGAGTTTATCCTCAGACACAAGGCCGATCCGATCCTTCCCAGTTTGGTCTGCATAAACTTCATATTCGCTAAATCCAGTGCCCACTACCATCAATGCCCTCTACCAGCACTCCATATTGAGCGACAGGCGTCATCAGACGTCCTCACGTCTCCGCCGCCGATCTGCACGCACTGTGCCGTCTCCAGCGCCTATTGTTCGCTTCCGCTCACTCTCTTTCTCAACTCGCTCCGGCAATCGACAGGTGGGCGGACGAATCGACTCACTCACTCCATCCATCCAGCCGGCACCGCAGTAAGAGCACTGCCACGATAGAACGCACCGGCACCAAGAATGCGTCAGCTGCGGCGGCTCATGAACCGCGTTAACGCGCCTCAGGCTGGCGGCATCGACGCCTCTGGCGCGCTCGTGCTACCTATCGCGTCTGCTCCTCGGGGTCCCATCGTGTCGTCCTCGGCGACTCCTTCGATCGCGAAGCGCCAGGTTAAACGACAGAAGGCTCCCACGAGTGTTGTCTCTAGCGTCAGCACAGTGGCGCACCGCCGGAAGACGCGCAGTGCGATGGCTGCGAGCGCCAAGCAGCTGCGCGGCGCGCGGATTGATCAGCGGCAGCGGCTGCTGCGCCGTGTGCACCCGGCGGTGCTGAGCCAGCAGTTGGAGCGCGCGTTCCGCGAGGCCGACACGGACCGGGACGGCAAGCTAAGCTCGGTCGAGGTGCGCTCGCTGCTGTCGTCGCGGTTCCGGCTCAAGGTGGTCGCGGCGAGCGCGGACAGCCACTCGACGGCGCGGCCGACGAACCAGCAGCTGAAGCTCGTGATGATCGGCTCGGCCATCCCATTCGTGGGCTTCGGCTTCGTGGACAACATTATCATGCTGGCGGCCGGCGACATGATCGAGCTGCACTTCCACGAGGCGTACGCCATGTCCATGCTGTGCGCCGCGGCACTCGGCAACACCGTGTCGGACGTCGTGGGGCTCAGTCTCGGCGGTATCATCGAGTCATTCGCGCGGCGCGTGGGCATCCCGGACCCGCAGCTGTCCAAGGCGCAGGCCAACATGGCCGTCACGCACTGGGCCAACTTCGCTGCGTCGGCCGCCGGCATCACCGTCGGCTGCCTGCTCGGCATGTTTCCGCTGCTCTTCATGGACCATAGCGACGATGGGGACGACGGGAAGGCCCGCGAGGCCGCCAGCGCCGCGCCAGCGCCGCCTGCCAGCACCAGCACCTAGACACCGACACCGACACCGACACCGACACCGACACCAACACCAACACCGGAAGCGGCCAGAAGCGAGGAGCTCGAGAGCGGCGCCGATCTTAGTCGGTCCGTTCGACCGTGGTCATCCAGCAAAGATACGCGCGCGCCGAGCGCGCATTTAACAGCGCAGTTAGACACGCGCGCATGTGGTTTAACGCCTCGGACGCCATGTCGCTCCGATGCACTCGGAGTTTGTATGCAAACTGAAGTGAAACGGCTCCCCATCCTCTCGCGGCACCGCTCGCCCACTCGCTCGCTCGCTCGCTCGCTCGTCCTCGTTGCTCGACCCTCCTCCGGCGCGACCCTCCGCCCCCATGCGGGCGCCGCGAAGAGATCGACCGCCGCGCGGACAACTTGCGGCGCTGGGGAGGCCGCGCGCTGCCCAAAATGCGCGCGGCATAGGCGGCCGCGACGTGTATTGCGTCCTTGAGACGCACGGGAACGGGTGGAGCCAGCGCTTCATCCACCACGCTGGGGAGACAGGGCGGCGGCCTGTTTGTGCCATGGATCCGACGTCAGCCAATCATCTTTCGCGAACAGTTTTCGCCGATATATCTAGTATCACAGGTCACAATGAGTGCTTTACACGAGTGAGCACGATTGACTGCGCAAAGGTATCGGATTGTGGATACGCCAATGACGTCAGTCAGCCGTTGCAGCGCAAGCAAGCTCCCTCCTCCTCCGGAATTGGGGGCGGCCACGGCGTCGACGCACACGCGTACGGCGGGCGGGACCAGGTCGCTCGCTCGCTCGCTCGCGTCCGTCCGGCGCCGCCTCCTGCGCTCTGGCGGCCACTTCATTCCGGAATTTGCCGCCCAAGCCCCTCGAGCCCTCGTCTCCCCGCTCCCTCGTCGCCTTCCCCAAGTCCAAGATGTCTGCTCGCGCTGCTCGTTCGGTCGCCCAGGTGTGGCTCGGTGACAAGAGCGCGTGGCCCGTGATCGCGACGTGCGT
The DNA here is from genome assembly GCA_023338135.1 of Phytopythium kandeliae. Taxonomy (NCBI): domain Eukaryota; phylum Oomycota; class Peronosporomycetes; order Pythiales; family Pythiaceae; genus Phytopythium; species Phytopythium kandeliae. The sequence goes on along the minus strand of JAADYC010000142.1, from coordinate 19,850 downwards.
GCTGGCCTCGGGCCTCGCGTCGGCGCACATCCTGCGCATGTCGACCAAGGGCCCGGACGTCGCGTGGACCAAGGAGAAGCGCAGCGACATGTTCCGCTACAAGGCCGACGAGGGCGCCGACTGGTCGTCGCACCGCCGCTCGATCGCCACGCTGCACAAGAACGTCATCAACGAGGCCAAGGGCATGAACTAAGCCGGCCAGACGCGAGGCTTCGGGGCGAGCGACGCGGATGGAAGGGAGCGCGCTCGCTGAGCGGCGTGGTCTCTTTTTCGCCGCGAGCCCCGGGTCTCCTCTCCTCTCCCCTCTCTCTCAGTCTTGGAACTCGCGCGCGGACGAGAAGCGAGCGAGCGACGCAGGACGCAGGCGGGTCGTCGGTCGGTCGCGAGCCAGGAGCCGTCGCTAGCGCTTCTGTTCGCCGCGCGCTGTGTACTTATACGATAAAAGACTTCTTTTTCGAAAACGGAGCGCGTTCTCTCGGTGCGACACCGACAGTAAGAACGCCATGCTGGAGATGAGATGCTGACGTGGCCGGTGTAACCGTCTAAAGTTCAGCTTTGCACAAATTCCAAGCCGCCTGGTGACGAGTGCGTCGTCGAGCCGCCACTCGCCACGTCACTCCCTCCTCAAGATACCAACGGCGTTGACGCACATGGCTTCACAGACGTATGGATACATACGGTCACAGCACGCACCGGAGCCAGCCGTCATCCGTGCCGAGGAGCACGAGCTGGCGCAGCGGCAGCACGGCGACGCTCCTGCCCACGGCCTTGCTCTTGCTAAGCTTCGTCGACGCAGACGCCGACGACGGCGTCGGGAGCGACGACAAGGACGACGCAGACGCCGTCGCCGGGGTCTCCATCAGCTGCCACACCTCGGCGCGCGTCGTGACGGGCGGCCCACCGCCAGCAGCCACCGCGCTGTCTGCCTTCCCGGCCACCAACCGCGCTGTCAGCAGCTTGGTGCCGCTCGAGACGAGCAGCACCGCGCTCCCTCCTCGCTCGTCGTCCGCCACCGCTGGCTGCACCGTCACCTGAGCCTCCGACACATTGTCGGGGATGCCCAACACGACTTGGCGCAGCACCGGCTTGGCTTGAGAGCGAAGGCGGAGCTGCCACACACGCGCCTCGCGCTCGCTGCCGACCACCAGCAACAGTGTCGGTGCGATCTGCGCCATCTTGATGACGCGCGCGCCACTGCCGCTGCCCCCGCTCGTTGATCCGCTGGTGGCGCTAGAGCCCATGCCTACTCCCGTGCTCCCGCCTCCAGCGCCGGTGCCGGCCCCTCCGCTGCCGCCGTGCCCGCTGCTGCCGCTGCTACTGTCGAGTGCCTGCCATTTCCCGACTTGGCGACCTGTCCGCGGGTCAAGCAGCGTCACCAAGCCGCCAGCAGCGCCAACGGCAACGTACAACACCCCGGTTGACGCGTCGACGACTGCCGTGACTGCAGAGATGCCGGCCGACGGTGCTTGGCTGCCCAAGTGCGCGTCGACGCGCCACTCGGCCACGACGCGCGTCGACGTTGCCGGCGTGCGCAGATCGACGCCAAGTACGCGCCGCGAAGTCGCGACCGCGAAATCCCCAGAGCTCGTCAAGCCACTAGCCGACCAGCTCCCGGCCGACGACAGCGACGACGGCGACGACCAGAGCAGAGCCGACGCGGGAGCACTCATCACTCCCACAGACGTCACCGACTCGCCTGACGCCTTGAACGGCAGCCGCATGCTCACTTGGCTCTTCGCGAGGTCCCACACGTGGACGCAGGCCGCCTCGACCGCTAGAGCGTGGCGACCGTCGTCCACGCTCGCGACGCTCATCACGGAGCCGGCTGTGTAAATGCCGCCGGATGCGCCACTGGGACGCCCGGACACGCGCCATACGCGGCAGGAGCCCTTCTTGCTGCCCGAGAACACCAGTCGCTCCCTCGCGTCCACCGCCAACGTGTGCACACCGCTTGAATGAGCGTGCAGAGCGTCCCGGATCTCACCACTGATTGTCCACGACGCGCCAAGCGCGAGCGGCTGCTGGCCGGCCGTCGCGTTGGCCGAGCGATCGATCGGGCCAGTCGACGGCGACTGCGAGTCGCTCTCGCCTTCCATCGCTAGCTCCACCTTGGACAGAAACGGCCGCGCGACCACTGGCCGCAGCCACACCTGGCTCGTCCGAAGCGCGTTCGCCGAGTAGTGGGCTCCAAACGCACCGCGACGCTGGATCTTCTCTTGCTGCAGCGCGAACAGCGCGTCGCTCACGTCCTCGGGGTACTGCGCAAGGCGCGGGACGTGGAGGAAGCTGGTGGCGCGCACGCCGTGGAGCCGCACGGAGCGGTGCGCGAACCGCACAAGCTCGTCCAGCTCGCTCGTGGTCCACAGCGCTTGCTTCGCCGCACTCGAGGCGTGTAAAGGAGACAGGTCCAGGTCGTCCGACGCGCTTGTGCGCTCCTTCAGGTCCGACGTCGGCGAGCCGCGCCGCGGTTTCGTCAGTCGCTGGTCGGGAGCGCTCATGACTGGCTTGGACGAGCGCTTGTTTGACGCTTTGCCGCTTGCAACGTCCTGTCCGAGCGGCAGCAGTAGGAGCTGGAGCACCGATGAGTTGGCGACCACCGGCACGTGTCTGTCGAACAGCTCAGGCCCCAGCAGCTGACGCAGCGGGACGCAAAACTCCGACACGAGCTCGCTGGCCACGTGCCACTGAAAGTTGGACACCTCCAGGTCCACGTAGACCTCGGCGCAGCGTGCCAGGAACCGGTTGACCCCGCTGAGGAGCGAGGGCTCGGCCAGCGTGGCGTCGGCACCCATTCGCTGGCACAGAGCGATCAGAGTGCGCGCGAGGCCGACGACCGTGAACGCCCGCAGCTCCTGCCGTGCGGCAGCCTCCTTGAGCTCAGAGATATGGCGCAGCACGGCCTTCTTCTTGCTGCTCGAGCTCGAGCTCGCTGACGGAGTGGTTGGCGTCGCCCCTGAAGCGTCGACGCTAGTGCTTGACGCAGCCGCAACGATCGCAGACGCGAGGCGCGGATGCAGGAATGGCGGCTGCACTTGCGCGAGCAAATCCACGAGGCTCGAGGGCCGTCGACGGAAGAACTCGTGCTGCAGCGTCAGTGTCGAGGCTGGAGATGTCGACAGCTGTTGCTGCGGTGAGTGTGAGGCGGGAGACGGCGAGGTTGCGGAGCCTTGAGATTCGCCAAATGTCCGAACAACGTGGCGCAGGATGCGAAAGATCACGTAAATCTCCCGCCCGAGCTCCTCCTGAACCATACGCATGCATATCCACACCGGTGGGTCAGTCAATCAAGCCACACGCTCAATCATCACCGCCTGACAAAGCCACTGAGGTAGATGCTGGCTCTTACCGGGACACCTTCAATTCGCACGGTTCCGATTGCTTCCGAGAGCTGCACGAGCCGCGGGAGAGCGTCAAATACGCGCGGCAGCAGCAGGCTCGCGATGAAGAAGTCCCCGAGCTCGCGGCACAGCTGCAGTAGTGCGTCTGCGACGTGGTGCGGCTCGTACAAACTTAGCTTGCTCATCATCGTCATGTGCATTCCCTCAGTCTCGACCGACGTGGTCGTGTCTCGACGCCGAACAGTGCTCGAGCCCGCGAGTTTCTTCCACTTGGCTTTGACTTTGCCGAGGACTAGCAGCAACTTCGGCGCTGCGTACTTGATTGTGAGGGACGAGCCGAGCAGGGAAGGCGCGACCAGTTCGCCGCACGACACGGCAGCCAGACTACACGCCTCCGTAGCGAACAACGGTTGCAGTCGACGAGATGCTGAGCCACTGCCAGCAACTGGACTCGATCCATTGCCGGCCGCGAGCCACTCGATTATGATCGGAAGCACTTGATCGACAAACGGCGCGGCACCGAACGCATCAATGAGCGAGCGTAGCACGTCCGGCGAGACAAGGCAGGTCTTGAGGATGAACCCGAGCTCGGCACTCTCGTAAGCTCGCACGATGTCCTCCAGGCGGACGATCGAGGGTCCGGTTGCGCCGGGAGCCACCACGCCAGCGCGAGTAAGAGCTGGCAGAAGGAATACGATCGCTGCGACGACCCGGTCAACGCCATCCTGCTCGACGCCAGCGTTCGTGTCGCTATCCCTTCCATTCGTGGTGAAACTTGACGAAAACGAAGATCGTGACAGCGAGAAGAATCGTGACAGGACCGGCTCGAGTAAGCCCCAGTGCAGAGGCGCAAGCGTAGTCGGCGGAGACGATGCGGTTGTGCCGGCGGACGCTGGGTGTAGAGGAGCGACAGCGGCCAGGAACGCCCTCGTAGTCGCGAACTGGTGCTCCCAATCGCGTGCGCGGTGCAGCTGAGTGAGGTACTGGTTGAGTAATGTGAACGCGGTCGGGAAGATCGGCGAGTTGGGCGGAGTGTAGTGGTCGAGTTGGGCAGTGCTGAGGGGACTGAGAACAGCACTCATATCGGTAGACTGGGACTGCGTCACCAGGAGATTTGAGAGTACTTCGTCTCCGTCCAGGACGCTGGCCAGCAACAATCGCTCACGCGGGTCCGGGTGAATCAGCGCTAGTACCACGTGCTGCATCAGATACAGAAAGCGACCAGTGAGTTGAAGCGTTTGCCTTTACCTACGAGAGCGCCGTGCACGCAAAGCTCTATCTCACCTTGATGCTGAAAGGAAGTCCAGTCAGCTTCTCGACGACGGGGTTGTTCCATGGCAAGGTATCCGATTCCGGAGAGTGCGGCGACCCGAGCATTGAGGCTGCGACGTCGCTAATCCATCCGTCATCTTGTCTTGCAGCAGCAGCTCGGGCAGTTGATTGGGACATCACGTGATCTGCATACGCCTTCAAGTAGTCGACGATGGAGCGGCGTGAAAACAGCGGCGTGCGAGAATATATCTCGGCGATCGTGCATCCAAGCGAGAAGAAGTCCGCAGCGCGCGCGAGGTCCAGTGGCAGCATGTCCCGCGTTCCCGGGAAGAACTAATAGTAAGGGTCAGTTAGAACGAGTACACCATACACCAACGATAGGCTGACATGCGCAGCAATCGCAGCGTGCGTACCTCTTCGACTAGCACCGAGGGAAGGCTGTACACGGGCTCGATGACGGCGTCGTCCTCCGAAAACGCTGGAGAGAATTGATTCAGAGGCATGTCAGGGTGGTGAGCGTCGGAGCCGGCGTCTGCGTTACCGCCGCCTCGCTCATTCGCGTTGCCATGCACTTGTTTGCTTGCGCTTCTACTCGGCGGGTGGACATTCTTCTTGTCATGCCTAATGGCAATCTGCGACTGAAACGCGTTGCCTGGAGGCGGGGCAATCGGAAGCGCCAACTGCAGTAGCTGCAGATCGAGCTCGTCAATCAGTTCGTTGGTCTCGAAGTCGTTCCAGTCCAGCGACTCTCCGCCGTGCGAGTGGCCGAAGCCGGCGAGTTCCGCGAGATGCTCTGCGCCTTTGCCGATGCTGTTTCCTCCATCGTCTTCAGGTTTGCTCAGTTGTTGCCACAGGTCTCGAAAGAGGTGGGAACCGCCAGAGTTCTGGTACGGACTCGCGCCTCCGAGCGAAGCGTGTCGAGTGTGGTGGATCTGGTGCGTACCGCTCGAGCTGGCACCGCCACTAAATGCTCCTCCGTGATGTCCGAGCCCACGTGGTGTCGAGATATTGAGGAATCGAGGCGGGCCGGACGTCAGCTCGCCTCCGGATGAACTGGAAGGCGACAGTGACGTCGGCGACGACGCCATCACTGCGTTAAAGTTCGCGGGATCTGGAATAGTCAACGCTAACGACGCCACCGCACCACCATTCGAGTTGTTGTGCGAGGTTGCGGCTCCGCTGGAAGTCCCGTTGCCGGACGCGTTGGGACCGTCGCCGTGGAAGAAGTTCGGGATCACAGTCGCGAGCCGAGACATGTTGTTCGGCGCGCGGAACCCGCTCGGGTCCCCTCGGTCCGCTGCGGTCGGAGACGAGGCCGCGTCGGTGGAAGAGGATTTTGCGCGCGCTTTGCTCTTCTTCCGCTGCTTGAAGCTCCGCATCATGAGCTGTCCTTTCGAGTCGGAAGATGACGACGTCCCCGCAGGACTCGGTGCACTGCTAGTCGTGCTACCCGCAGCGCTGCTAACGACCCCACTCGGGGGGCTACTCTGGCTCACGACGTTGGCTGCGAAAGAGTTGGCGAGCCCGAATCGGCTCGAGTCGTCCCCATGGGGGTACGACAAATTCGAGTTTCCGCCGTCGCTCTGCGTATCGGACACCAACTGCGTTGCTCGAGCGAGCATCCGGGCCACTTCTCGCTTGAGTTCGTTTCTTTGATAGCTGTCTTGTCGTGACATGGCGCCGAATACTGTTGGTTGAGCTGGTCGCGCCTCGACAAGTTCTTCCACGTTGCAGTCAATTTCCACTGAGCCAGCAACAGATGCGACACCGAGTGATGATTGAGCGCCTTGGTCGTTTCGCTGGCGCCGCCGCTGTGGATGCGGGGCTTGGAAAAGCTGTACGAAGCCCGAGCTCTTCCCAATGTGCTGCGACGTCGCACTTTGCACTTGCAATGGCACGTTTTTCTGCCGCACGGCTTCGTCGCCAGCCAACGCGACACCAAAGTTCAAGTCAATCCACGCATGCAAGCACGCCGACACGTGCGCGCTCTCGAGCATCGCGCGATGCGCGCGCACGAACTCGGAAGGCGTCGCGCACCACGCAGGCAACGACAGATCGTCCATGACGCCCTCTCCGTGCAGCGAGGCAAAGACGCTCGGGTCTGTGAACAATTCTGGGATGCACTCGTCGGGCGTCCACTCGTACATGCGCGCCATGGTCGACGGGTACTCTTTCGGCTGGAAGTTGGACCGCACCACTCTGCGCAGTACCGCCATGGGTGTGCGGCGCGACATGTAGATGTAGTATGTGATCTCGGACAGGCTCTCCGTGACATGGTGCGGCACGAGGCTGCTCTCATACGTGCGGTCGAGCTGGTTGTCGCCCTTGTTGAGCCGGAACTTGCTCTTGGCGAGGTCGCGCCACCCGCCCATGGGCTCGCTAAAGTCTGAGACCCACGGCAAGAACGGGTGGAACGCGCTGTCGAGCTGGAGCATTGCGTATCGGCGAGCGTCAGAATCGCCACGGCAGTGGAGTTCATGCGCAGTCAAGCGGCCATCCGATGGACCAATCGATCGCTTCATAGTGGAGGCGAGGCGTACGCACCATGCGTCGGCCGGCGGCCGTGTTGAGCGCCATCAGGTATTCAAAGTTGCTGACGTCTCCGGTGCACCATCGGTCGGTCAGCGATCGCTTCGAGAGCGCCTCCACGTCCATGAAGAAGTGCGCGTCGCCGCCTTCTTTGCCAGTCGACTCGTGTTCGATCGAGACCGCCGGGTCCTCCTGCTCAACTGCCATGGCGTCGCTCGCGTCGCTCGCAAGTGGCAGCGCGCCGAGCTTGACCCAGAGTGTGTCCGTCAGCAAGATGTCGCTCGGAGAGAAACCTCCGCAGGCGACGCCGCGGTCGTGTAGGAAGCGCAGCGCGTCGCGCAGCTGGAAGACCACGAAGCGCGTCTTGGTGTCGGCGAGCGCGCGACCTGGACCGTCGTCTGCGCCGGCGCCGTCGAGCACGTGGCGGTTGTACTTGAGCACGTCCTGCAGCGTCTGGTCCTCGTACTCAAACACGACCAGCATGTCGCGGTCGCGCGTGCCTTCCGCGCCGCCTCCGTCGCGGATGACGCCACGCAAAGTGCTCAGATGCGCGCTCCTGGCGTCGGCGGCTCGGGACAAGAGCGCTTGGCGAATACCCGCCGCGCGATCTGTGTCCACGCCCGCGTCCTCATCCCCGAGCGTATACTCCGGAACGCTGCTGTACAAGCGCTGGAGCACCATCCAGGGCGACGGCAGCGCCTGGATCGCGGGGAGAAGGAGGGAGGGAAAGAGCGCGTGATCGCATGAGTCTCGCGCGTCCCGTCTCGTCCCGTCCGACCGCGCGCGGCTCCTTCTCACCTGCTCTGCATCGTCCCCAAGTTCGCAGTCGGGATCTCGCTCACCCGTAGACTGTATCGCGCTCGGTCCACGCAGCTCAGCGTCCAGGAGTGCCTCCATCCCGGCGCGAGACGCCACTGCCCGCGACCGGCGCGCGTCGCAAGCGAGTTGAAGCGGCGCGCACCGGCGGCCGGATACGCGGCGCACGACCCACTCGGCTACACGCGGCGACGCGGCCGCGTCCTCCACGAGGCAGCGCGCCTCCCGCGGGTCTGCGGAAGCGAACGCGAACGGCCAGCGCAGCCGCGCGCGCAGGTCGCGGCGCAGGTCGCGGCGCAGGTCGGTCGCCATGGCGCGGGGGTATCGCCGGCCGCCGCACCTGGCTCGGAAACGCAGGCGTACCGCATACGCAGAAACTATACGGCCGTGTGGGTGGATTTTCTCTGGAGTTTTCCATCCAGAGCATTATTGACTTCAACTTGAGGCGACAAGTACGGACGGCGGCGGCGGCGGCGATCGCTGCGTCGGTCGCTTCGCTCCCGCGCGGCCGACAAGCGCGTGACCGGCTGGGAATCCAGGCGGCGATCAGTCGAACGTACGTGTATCTAGGGTACCAACGATAGCTTAGGGGTTCTCGCGCGCTCCGTGCGAGAGGAGCGCGATACATAAGGGGGAGGGAGGGAGGCTGGCCGGGGCGGGTGGAAGAAGCGAAGGAGCGCGCGCCGCCGCCGCACGACCACGCGGCCGTCCGCGCCGCGCTCAGTGCGCGTCCTTGGCGTCCGCGTCGGCCGCGAGCCAGGGCGACCTGGTCGCGTCCTCGCAGGACGACCGGCGCGCCGGGTCCGGGTGCAGCAGGCTCGCGAGCAGCAGCACGGCGGCCGGCGAGAGCTTGGCGGGGAAGAACCAGCTCGGGAAGGCGAGCGCGCGGCTGCCTCTCCGCCCGGCCGCGCCGAGCCGCTCGAGCGTCGCGTCTCCGGGGTGCAGCGGCGGCGGCTGCGGCACCTCTGTCGCCGCGCCGCCGGCTGATGGCGAGGAGGAGGAGGAGGAGGAGGAGGAGGAGGTTGGAGGGGATGGCGAGGGCGAGAGGCGCACGACGGCGCCGGGCTGCAGCAGCGCGGGCTGGAAGACGAGCTTGCCCGAGAGCGGGTCGGCCGGCAGCGCGCGCACCCAGTCGCAGAAGCGCTGGTAGCGCGGGCACGACGCGAGGTCTTTGCCGAAGGGCAGGCTGCCGACCAGCAGCCCGTAGAGGATGACGCCGATGGACCACATGTCGGCTTTGCGGCCGTCGTAGCCGTAGCGCGCGCTCTGCAGCACCTCGGGCGCGACGTAGTGCGGCGAGCCGACGATCGAGCGCAGCCGCCGGAAGCGGTTCGCGCCGTCCGCGGCCGACGAGGACGACGCGGCCACGGCGGCCGAGGCGTCGGCGTCGGCCGGCGCCTCTCCGCCGCTCACGGCCGCGATGAAGTGCGCCGAGAGCCCGAAGTCGGCGATCTTGAGCACGTCCGTCTCGCTCAGCAGCAGGTTCTCCGGCTTGAGGTCGCGGTGCACGATGCCGAGCTGGTGGCAGTAGAGCACGCCCGCCAGCAGCTGCCGCGCGTACACGCGGGCGACGGGCTCCTCGACGCCCTGGTCCGCGCGGATGCGCTCGAACAGCTCGCCGCCGTACGCGAGCTCGAGCACGAGGAAGATCGTGCTCTTGGACGGCTGCACCAGCTCGAGCACGTCCAGCAGCTTGAGCACGTTCTCGTGCCCGCCGCCGATCTGGTCGCCAGACACCGAGTTGCCCGTCAGCTTGTGCATGTGCGCGATCTCGCGGTAGATCGTCTTGCGCGCGCGCAGGAAGCTCCGGAACTTGCTCGGCATGCGCGGCACCGTGTACGCCACGCCGTTCTTGACCACGACCTCGCCGGCGCCGCACCGCCGCCGCGACCGCAGCCGGCGCGCGGCCCGGAGCTGCGGTCGCCGGCGCGCGCCGCCTTCTCCGCCGTCCATATCGTCGTCGTCATCGTCCATATTGTCATTGTCGTCGTTGTCGTCGTTGTCGTCGTTGTCGTCGTCGAAACGGCGGCCGTCCAGAATGTCGTCATCCAGCACGCCCATGTCCTGCGGGTTCGCCAGGAGCACGTCGCCGGCCGCCGCGCCCGCTTTCTGCTCGTCCTGGTGCCGACGGCCGCGCCGGCACGGCGGCGCCGCGTCTCCGAGCGGGTCCTCGCGCGCCGGCGGGTCGCGCCGGCCGGCGTCGTCGTCGTCCAGGAGCTCGTCATCGTCGTGGTCGAGCAGCCAGAGCGACACGCACATCTCGAGCGTCAGCTCACGCAGCGCGACGCCCCCCGCGCTATTATTAGCGAACGCCGGGAAGGGCGGCATGGTAGCCGCCGCTGGCCCGGAGAACGACGACGAAGGCGCCGTCGAGGAAGAGAACGAGGAGGAGGAGGAGGAAGAGGACGACGACGACGACGACGGCGCGAGCGCGTAGCAAGCGATGAGGTCGCGGCGGTGCGGCAGGCTGACCCAGTAGACGTTGTCGAGCGTCATGCCGCGCACGTGGCCGGCGACAGGCACGCCGCGGCGCACAACCTCGGCGCGGCGCAGCGTCGCGGGCGGCGTGAGCTTGTAGCCGACGGGGTTGAGGATCTTGATGGCCACGTGGCGCCGCGTGCGCCGGTCGAAGGCTTCGTACACGACGCCCGCGATGCCGCCGCCGAGGTAGTTGCCCATGACGAAGCGCGCGTCCGCGCCGGCCGGCGCGCCGGACACGCGGATGTGCTGCCCGTCGTAGGACGCCACGCGCACGGGGCTCACGTCCGCCTCGCTCAGAGGCATGTACTTGCCCTTGAGCATCGCCGCCATGGTCGTCGAGCCGCGCTGCGAGAGCCCGGAGCCCGGGAGCCGCCGCGCCGCCGAGGGAGAGAGAGGTCGCGGACCGCGCGGCGGGCTTCTTCGCCGGCGGAAGGTTGGGAATAAGGCGGCGGCGAGAAGCTCCGACGCGGCGGCGGCCGCGGCTTCTTGTTATACTAAGAATTGGGGCAAAGCCCGCTCAGGAGCGAGAAGTCAGTTAGGCGCTATTGATACGGACACCTCCGGATTGATTGCAGCGCAGGCGTCACGCTCGATGGCTTTACGCCGGGCGACTAGGGCTGCCAACCTCTATCTCCATTATACGAGCAATGGCAACTCGATCGTTCTGGAAGGGGTATATTCGTCGGCAGTTGGTTCGCAGGCAGTCACCGTAATCGCTGCAGAACTTTCGCCAAAACCGCAGCCTCGATTCGTCCAAAAGCTTCAAGTGCCCAACCCCGAATCCTGTTTCAATTGAATGCCCTGTTTAAACGCATTCAAATGCTGAAGCCCTATTCTCGCCCTATTCGCCTGGTGTAAACGCTGAGGCGGCGGTGGTGGGTGGTTTACTGCGCTTTTTGAGAATGCTGATCGAATAATGAGGAAAGCCGCGCTCAGTCGCAGTCGCAGGCACAGACCAACGCAACAGCACAGGCGAACGGGTTGACGCACACGAGAGCTAGTGCACGGTGGCTCGCTCACCTGCGGCTTCGTCACCCCATTGCTGCTACTGCTGCTGCTGCTGCTGCCTGCCTCGAATTCGAGCAGCGCATTGTGACGGATTGCAGGCAATCTCAGATCAGTCTGTCGGTTGAACGATGACGAGCCCGCGTCTGCGGCTTTTGCATTTAGTCTGTCGCCGGACAACAACAGCGTGGTTCTAAAAACCCAGCTCCTGGAGGCCGCCACATACAAACGCCAAGACGCCTGCCTCCTCTAAATGTCCCAGTGCCACTGTGATGATTTCTGCAGCCGCCAGGAACGCGTTTGCGGAAAAACACGGCACGCGTGCTGGAACCTTCGTCCGCCGCCTCGAGCTGCTGTCTGCGCGCACACTGCGAGGCTCGCGCGTTCGTTCACCGACGTCCTTGGCCTGCTCAATGCTGCACAGCACAGCGGCGGCGCGCCACCGCCACCACAGCCACCGCCGCCGCCACCACCGAGCTGAGTCGAACCGAATCGAGCCGAGCCGAGCCGAGCCGAGCCGAGCCGAGCCGAGCGAGGAAACCGAACGCAAAATTTGTGGAAACGAAACGTCGTATTCTTTTTTGATCTTCTTCGAATTGGCAAAAATCAGCAACAAGAAAAATCGAAAACCCCAAGCTGGCTCCTGCCAGCATCCGGCGCAACAAAGACGCGGCGCGGTTCCGAGTGCAAGGTGAAGTTTCGCACACCAACAACGCCCGACCGAGTCAGCAACGCGACCCGACCCGACCCGACCCGCCCGTGTTGAAGCCATTGACGGACACGCCGGCCGGCAGGTCTCCCCGGCGCCGGCCAGCAAGGACGCGGCTCGCTACCGCTCGGCGCTCACGGCCGCCTCGAGCGCCGGCGTCGCGTGCACAAAGCGGCAGAGGTCGAGCACGTTCACGTGCTTGGCGCCGCGGTGCGTCCGCGTGAAGACGGCCGCGAGCGTCGCCGGCGACGTCTCGCCGCTCCCCACGCGCTCGCGCGCCTCGCGGCCGTCGCCGTCGCGCTCGAGAGCGCCGAGTAGCGCTGCGAGTACGGCCTCGAGCTGCTTGACCGGCAGACTGAGCGTCTGCGCCGCCGCCGTGGCCTTGGTCTTCCCGCCCAGCGAGGCGCCGACGAGGTCGAACGCGCGGGACACGGCGGTGTGGACAGCGCGTTCCCTGGCCTGCTCGGCGTGAGCGGCGGCGCGCCGGAGCTCCTGCTGCAGTCGGTACGTCTGTCGCTGCGCGCGGCGCCGGCGGTAGCGCGCTTGGATCTTGACGGCGGCGGCGAGGCGCGCGTCGTGTTCTCGCTGCGCCAGGAGCGCGCGCGTCCGCTCTTCGTCCTCCCTTGCTGCTTGCACCGCTTGCCACCTTCGGAAGGCTTCGTGGCCGTCGAACTCGGCGTCCTCGTCGCCCGCTCGATCCTCGTCGCGGCGGCTCCGACCCTGCCGGCGGCCATGGCGCCGAGCGAGCGCGCGCTTGCGGTCGAGCAGGTCCTGCAGCAGCTCCATCGCTCCCCGCCGCCGCGGGTCCGCTGCGATGGCGCGCATATAGTGCTCCTGCGCGCTGTCAAGCTGTCGGAGCTCGCTCGCGTCCGACACGACGAGCCACTGCAGGCACGCGGCGTAGTTGAGGTTCGTCTCGCAGCTCTGCGGACGCACGAGCACCTGCGGGCGGAAGAACCCGAGCAGCGCGACTTGGAAGCTCGACATGGTCGGGTCTCGCGCCTTGGCGCGCGCGACGAGCTCGGCCACCTCGCGCGCGTCCGCCTCCTGCGTCACGTACGCGAAGATGGCGTACGCCAAGAGCACGAACGGCACGTCCGGCCCGCGCTGCACCATCGCGCGCAGCAGCCGCGCGAACAGCGGCCGCGCGCGCTCGTAGTCGTGCGTGACCGCGTGCAGGAACAGCACGTAGTTGCCCAGCGCCACGAGGCTCGTCGGCTCCTCCAGGTACGCTCGCTCGCAGCGCCGCATGAGGCGCACGGCCGACAGCACCGCGCGCAGCGCGACGCGAGCCGCGCGTGCGCGCCAGAGATGCTGCAGCGTCCTCGCCGCCGTGACCGTCGCGTCCGTGTATCCCCAGGCCCAGAGCTGCTGGCGCGCGACGAACGCCTCGCGGTCGCTCTCCTGCCACGGAGCGGGCTGCTCCCACGAGCACAGGCGGGTCACATGGTGGCAGTAGAACGGGAGGAAGAGCAGCTCGCGAGGCGCGCGGAGCTCGTCCCAGACCATGAACGACCGGCGCGTCCGCGAGCTCGCGCACAGCTTCTGCCACTCGGCGACACTGCGCGGCGGCGCGAGAGCCGGCGGCGCGAACCTGGCGAGCGGGACACGGCGACGCAGCGCTTCCAAGAGCGCGCGGCGGCGACCGACGAACCCTCGGAACGCGCGCTGGGCCGTCTTGGCGGCGACAAGGCGACACCGGCCGCGCACGCGCTCCGTGTGCTGCAGACCGCCGATCTGCTCGCGCCTCCGCGTCGACCAGCCTTTCCACGCCGCCTGCATCTTCGCCGCGCTCCGCTGCTGGTGCTCGAGCGCGGACGCCTCGCGCCGCGCGCGGTGAGCTCGGAACGCGCGCTGCAAGTCGACCACGAGCCGGTTCTGCAGCAGCAGCAAGCGCACGAGCCGCAGCGTCCGGCGCGCGCGGAACCGGCGCTGGATCGCGACCGCGGCGAGGTGCTCGGCGCGCGCTTGGGCACTCTCCGCGGCGAACGCGTGCGAGAAGCGCAGGTACTCGACCGCGGAGGCAGACACGTCTGCGTTGCTGGCCTGTGTGCGGTGGACGCGCGCGCGCAGCATCATCTGGTGGCGCTTGGACCGCTGCACGACGTCTTGCAGCAGCGCGAGGTCCATCGGCGGGATCTGAGCGCGCAGCTCGCCCGTCGCGCGGTTGTGGTACAAGAACTTCCACTCGGTCGTCGACTTGGACGCCGAGAGCCTCGGGGCGTCCGCGACCAGCGCTCCGCGGCGATGGTCGTGCTCGTGGAGCTCGACGGCAGGCGCGACTGGCGGCGTCCACCCAGGCGGACAACGCACGACCTCCCAGTCCGACGCGAGCGCGGCGTCGAACTCCACCGATGGCTCCCACGTGCAGATGACTCCGCCGTCCGAGGCGCTCAGGTTAGCGTAGAATGGGATGCCGGTGGCGTCGTCCATGAACATCGTCCATTCAGCCAGCGTGTCCATGCGGAATGCAGTCGCCAGTGCGTCGGCCCACTGCTCAGGCGTGCGATCTTGTGGCGCGCCAGCCACGCCGTTGTCGTCAAGTTCGGCTGCGTTGCTGCCTTCCCCACTCTTGCGCGGCATGCCTTCACTCGCGCGGGCATCTTCATCTCCCATCCCAGCACTGTCGTCGTCGCCATCGCTTCCCTCTCCATCGTCGATCGCTTCCTGTGCAAAGTACTCGCGAACAAACTCCGCGACTGCGACCTGGTTGTGCATACGCGCCACACCCAGTGGCGTCTTCCCTGCGTAGTTCTTGAGGTTCATGTCTCCTCCGTAGTCGAGTAGCAGCCTCAACGTCGCGATTGCTCCGTACTGAGCGGCCACGTGCGTCGGATGGTTTCCGATCGCGTTCGCGGTTAGAGTGGCGCCACTGGACAGCAGCAGCGACGAGCAGCCCAGTAGCGTGTCGGACTGGCAGCTCATGTGCAGCGGGACGTCGCCGTCCGTGTCCTTGACATTCACGTCCGCGTCGAACATGGTGAGCAGTCGAATGATCTCTTCGCGCGTCGCCATATCGGGACTCGGAGTGGTGACGCCATCTCTACCGCACGCTTCATCCACCGAGCTCCCTTGGAGCGCGATATGCAGCGGAGCTCGACCAAAGTAGTCCTTCACGTCTGGCCCCGCGCCGCGCTCAAGTAGCAGCTTCACCGCATCAATGGCCTTCGAACTGACGGCATAGATGAGTGGTGTGAAGCCCTCTCGATCGCGCCGGTCGATGATTCCTGGCGCGAAGTGCGTTGGCCGCGACTGGATGTGATCGAGGAGGACACGCAAACAATTGGAAAGTCCGCGGCCCGCACACGCGTGAAGCTGCAGCCACGTCGGCGGCGGCTCTTCGTACGCCTCCGCCTCACTGTCCGCCTCGGACGTCGTCTGGTGCTGTGTTGGTGTGGGATCGAACGCGCAGGACGCCAGTAGCACTCGCAGTGCTTCATGGCGACTGCCTTCGACTGCAAGCTGGACTGCATTGAGCTGCCCGACAGTCGTGCGCGCTGCTGTGTTGGCTCCACGGTCTAACAGTATTTCTACCGCGTCTTCATGGCCGAGTGATGCAGACAGCAACAGCGGAGTGAGTCCGTGCATGTCTGATGCCTCTTGCCATGCTCCGTGGTCGATCATGTACTCAGCGAGCGCCAGTCGATCCGCACGAGCACGCGCGTCCGGATCGTTCGCATCCAGGTCGACAGCACCAGGCAGATGGTGGAACGACGGCGGGAGGTTGGCGAGCACAAGGTGCAGCGGCGTCTCGCGAAGTGCATTGACCGCGTCGATGTCAAACGAGGAGCGAAGACAGAGCTTCACGATCCGCTTGTGCCCTGCTGCAGCGGCCGTGTGCAGAATGTTGTTCCCCTCATCGTCGGTAGCAAACCAATATCCTCCCGCGATGGCGCGCTTGATGACCGTGTAGTCGCCACGGAACGCTGCTGCCAGTATCTCCTCGACCCGCAGTGATGTGACGTATCGGCGGGAATGGTAGCGCCTCCACGCGGTTTGGATCCGCGTCGCGGAGTAGATTTGCCAGCGCAGCTTCTTGACGGCTTGTCGGCCGCGATTACCGCGGACCCTTCGCTGGATTGAGCGCGCGGCACGATACAAGCGGATCTGCTCGCGAAACACGCGCTGACACATGTGTCGGCGGAACTGCCGCTGAATTCGCAAGGCACTCTCGTGCCGCAGGCGTTCCAGTGCAGCACGTGCCTCTTTCTCGTCTGCCATATTGAGAGAAAAGGCAAGCAGTCCACCACGCTTCGCTACGTCTTCACGTCGGAGATCGCTCGTTTTGATATAGTTCTGAACATAGCTGTGTCGTCGTAGCTCCCACATGCACATGCTCATCGCGCGGTGGTTCATGCGCTCGCGGATCTTCGCAGATCCTTCGACTTGGCGCGCTTTGATGTGGCGCCGCCGCAATGTTTCAACCCGGGAGCGGTGGCCACGAAACACGCGCTGAATTGTTATCGCTCCGCTGTTTCGACGCCGGCAGTACTGGAACAACCTCCGTGCGAGTCGCCCTCGATACACGCGCTGCACAAACCTCGCGGCCGCTTCTTTGGCTTCCCGTTGCTCAAACACGAACGCACGCCACGTCTTGAGCCAGAAGCTCTCTCGTTTGTGAACGATCTCGGCAAAGTTTGCTCGGAGAGTCTGTTGCTGCTGAGTGTGCGCGACCCAGTGGTTGAACAACCGGACGAGTACACGTCGCTGTACCTTTTGCAGGTATTTCCTCGCGAGTGCATTGCGCTTGGCTTGGCGACGCATCTCTTTTCGGAGCTTGGCACGCTCCTGCCGGCGCCTAACGAACCCCTGGAGCTTTCTCGCTGCGCAATCTGCCTTCTTGAATGTGGTGAAGTGTCTCTTCCACTTCAGCAGCATGAACTTGAGGAACATAGCGTTGACTTTGCGAATTTGGCGGCGCCGATCGAGAAACTGCCGCCAGTTCCCCCACATCCGCGATACAGCGCGCTTGTTCCGCTCGCGGAGCATCTGTTCGACTTCGTGCTCTCGAACTCGAGCGACAATGGCCTTTTGCCGCTCATCTTGCTCGGCTTTCAGCTTCGCCTCTTGCTCTTGCTTGGCTCGCATCCGCATCTGATGACGCTCCAAGTCCCTCGCCTGCTGCGACTGGAGCCGTTGCTTTTCTAATTGTGCGTTCCTCAGCTTGAGGTCTCGCTCGCGGATTTGCTCCTTCAGCTTTTCTCGCGCTTCGAGCTTGATCTCACGCGCGCGTTTCCTGGCCCGGTAGGCTCGCTGGATCCGAATAACCATCCGGACACGATACTCTTCGACCTGTCGCTGCCACGGAGTCGCCAATACACTGGCAGCTTTGGCAGTGATGCTATGCTTGTTATGCAGCTTCGCGATGTAGGCTTCGAACCTCCCGAGGACGGAGGCTAGCTCCTTATCGCATTGGCCGCGAAGCTGACTCCCGAAATTTTGCGGCTCCGAGTGACGACGTCCTTTCCTCACAACCTCCTGCCAGACGTTGTCGACAGTAGCCTGTGCAGAAACTATTTGCTGTTGGATGTGCTCGAGCTCCTGCTCCTGCAAGTGGATGCGGTGCTGAAGTAGACGGAGGTCGACACGGAATTTGTTGTCGGCGTTGTTGCGCTCCATGCGAACTTGCTCGATTCGCAGATTGCGCAGCAGCTTCTCCTGCTCGCTGTAGGATGATATCCACGCTTGGATCTTGGCCTCCGACGAAATGGTCTCGCGCATTCGTATCAAGCTGGTCAGCGATTCGCCTGGTGCTTACAGAGCGGGGTGAGTTCGTGAAGTGGTGAATCCAAAGCTGACGCAATCCTCCGCACCGTCGTCGTTGTACTTGAATATGGCGACAATGTCCTCGTCAATATCTTGGAATGTTTGGATCAGCCTGGTCATGAAGTCTTCAAGCACAGTCACTCCTCGACTGCCTTTTGTCAAGAACAAATTGCTGAGCTTGACGTGAACGAAGAACTGAGCAAGAGCTTGAGGCGATGCGTGTGGTCTGCTGTCAGTGCGCGGATTCATAAGTGCTGCAGCCGCAAAGACGCTTTCCATCACCTTTTCACACGCTGCTGGAGACATCAGAACCTGCTGCAGTCCATCAGGGACCAGTGGGTGGCTCCTGGTCTCGATCAATGCGTCCCTCTCATACTTCCTCCCGAGTGTCGATGTGTGCGCGCGCTTCTCCTTGCTGGCAAGGTTCAGGTCTAGCTCGGTTTGAAGAACATGTCGAACGTGCAAGTAGAACAGCAAGTAATCCTCGTCGTGCAGTTCACGCAGGAAGAGCGAGAAGGTCGCGACGCCGGGGAACTGCTCACGTCGTAGCTCTACATTGTAGATGAGGTCCACACATTCTTGATCCGCTAGCTCCTGAAGCCCGAGAACGTGGAGGATGTACCGTCGCGTACGGAACGGCATAGCCTGCTTTGATCCGGGTCCTTTGTCCAGACTTGGCGGCGACCCGACTGAGTTGGTCGGCACGAACTGCTCCGACAAGTTGTTGTAGATATCTTCGACGAGGCGCAATAGCCACGAGATCAATCGGACTCGAGGCAGCAACTTGGCGCTCGGAGTGAGCTGCAGCGCCTCGACGAAGCGTGGATATCTCGCTCGAAGTACTTGGATACTGATCTTCGTCTGGTCGGCAGAAGCATCCGCTGACTCATTGTCGTTCATCGGGGCGTCATTTTGGTTGGTCAAATCCGATCTGTAGATGGTTGGGAGCGAGAACGAGTCGCTAGCTTTGCGCCTTTCGGTGCTGTTGCTGTGAGGCTGCGTTGAGCGGCCCAACGACGATTGCCGTCTTGAGATCTCTTCCCAAGCTACAATAGGCGGCTTCCGGCTGGTTGTGCCGTGGATAGACTCTATTGATGGTTCTTCATCCGGTACCAAGCCGCGCATCCTGGTGCAGGCGAGCACAGGGGAAGCGTTGGGATCGTTAGGAAAAACTGACGGCGAGTCTCCGTCTCTGACAGTAGGAGACGCACCGCAGCTGCACGTTGATGTACTCGATGTCGTCCAAGTAAGGAAGCAGCATTTTCTTCTGCTCCAGGTCGGCTTCGCTCAGCTGGCGCAGTAGTAGAATCACTGCATTAGTCAGTGGCGATACACACCGGGTTCGCTACCGTTTCGCCGCAACCGAGCCAAGTGGGCACCTTCGAGCGCTTGCAATCTGACCGACTCCGTACCGCTTTGGCACTCCCAGTCCCTTCATGCGCGCTCTCAACGGCGGTATTGCTTGCAGGCGTCTCGCCCACCCCGGTGACGCTCGGCTGCTCCTTACTCTCCGTCGTCGTGGACGTCTGCTTCGTCCCCCAGGTCTTCTGGACTTCCGCGAACCACTCGGCTTCGCGCGCATCTTCGCGCTTGGACTTCTTCCGGGACTTCGGCTGTCCGCTAGATCCCACGGAAGAGGACTTTGCCGCTGCCCCGACGTCGGCTCCATACGGCGACCGCTTCTTCATTCCGTCTCCAGCGTCTGCATTTGCGTCAAAAGGGCTCGAAACGACACGACACGCGACGACGATATCGATCCTCCGATTAAGTATGCAGACTTAGAAAACTGAAATATGCTACCTCCGACGCACCTATTCGAGAAAGTTTCTATTGAAGTGGGAGTGATGGTCGATCCGCGCTTTCTTGGCGTGTAGTCGACGCGATGGCGACCAAGGCGGCGGTTGATGCGGTGCGGCGGTCGCGCAGACAGCGTC